>JAOUQU010000017.1:2229984-2244471 GCA_028566735.1 Ammoglanis amapaensis | reverse complement strand
TGGCTTTGAACGCTGGGGGGGGGGATTTAAATACTGCACGGGCACAGGAAGGGAAAACAGACTTTACACTAGAAAGCCGTGAGGTGACTTTACTGCCAGCTTAGCCACCCACATCTTTATTGAATAAGGCAGTCCCAGAATTCAGTGCGACCTGACTTGTCTAAAAAGAAATAAAGCACGGCTGACGATGCATGACAGAAACAGAGTTGTTTTTGCATGTTCATAAAGAATTATCCATGTGTGTTTATTTGCAAGTCCGGGCGTCCTATTGGTCTGACCAGCACAATGCTAAATGTGTCGGCTTAGTACAGAAAGTCTTACCAGTACTAGTACAGCCGAGTAACCTGACTAACAAGGCGATGATGGGTTAGGCAGCTCCTCGTGTTTTTCATCACACCCACTGTGTACAACACAGTACGCTGAGATGAACGGTTCGGGACTCGGGGTGCAGTGGGCAGACACAAGCTCGTGTGTGAGTGATGCTTTGCTTTCCCGTCTGGGCAGGATTTTCTGTGGATTGTGATCTGAATGTTCACACCGAGCCCCCTTTTATTTATTTATTTATTTTCATTTCGGCTGTTTAGCAGGGCTCGGTATGTGCTTTGCATCCCACGCGAATATTAACCGAATCGTCATTGCAGCTTGGTGCAGAGATTTTTTTTTCTTGCGCGTGACTTTGATGTATTGACAGTAGAATTATTCTATCGAGTCAATGCTGGAGCCGGAAGAGAAAAAAAAAATCCACTTTCCGCAAGTGCTGTCATCCGTTTGCGTGTGCAGTTACTAGAGCTTCTCTCTCTTTTTCTTTCTCTCTTTCTCTTTTCTGTCTGTATATCTGCTTTATTTTTTTTTTCTCCCAATATCTGCAGCTCCAACGAGGTGTCGCCCCATCGGCCGGACCCCTCTCATGCCCATGCGCCCCACGGGGAGGAACGGCCGCCCCCTCCTTACCCTTCCTCCTCTCCTTCCTCCGCCACGTCCTCCCACACCCCTCACCACTTCTACCCCAAACCGCCTCCCTGCGCACGCCCGGTGGCGCCCGGCCCGGAGTCACAGCCCCCCGACTCCCCGCCGTCCCAGTTACGCTGGTCCGGCTACGGCCCTCCTCAGCCCCAGGTCCTCCCTTCTTCCTCCTCTTCCTCCTCCTCTTCGTCGTCCCTCGACATCAACTCCAACCCCAAGCCCAGCTGCCTGCACTTTCCCAAACACGGCCCGGCATGCGAGCTGCCGGACGTCAACACTTCCCCCCTCTACATTAAACCCCCCCTTGTTTTGACCCGCAACGAGGTAGTTCTGGGAAACGTCCCTAGCCTCGCTTCATCCGGCCCCCCTCCGTGGGCTGCCTGTCCATGTGCCCGCGACCGAGGACTTCCCAGGCTTCCTAGGTAAATACCGCCTATACGCGCCCGCCCACCCGGACCTCGGCTACATACACCTGGACGCCTCCCCCACAGTTTCTCTGTCCTTTAATCCCCTCACTCCCTCTCTCGATCTCTCGCGCTTTGTGTCTGATGCTTGAAATGCTCTCTATACGCCATACCTCAGATTCTGTAACATCCTCGTTGTCCAGGGGAGCCTCTTGTGGGGGTTGCCTAGCAACTGAGGATGTTACTGGCATTTAGAGAAAGTGGATATTGCCATAGATGAGAAATACAAACCTGGATAAATCTGCTTATATAAGTGTACGTTTATTCTTGCCACAGGTCATGTTTGATTCTTTTGCACATAGAGTGTAAGACTATTGATTAACCTAATACTAAGATAATATATATTTATATCGTTTTTAATTCCTTACGCTATTCATGTCAATCATACTCAAGGAACCTCTATACATCTATATTAGCCATGTTTTATTTCATCTTTTAAATGCTACCTTGTAAGGTTCCATCAATTTGGACGAGGACACACGAGATGCACGATGTGTACGACAATCCCAAGGTGTACAAGTGCATCTATTAGCAATTGTACGTTTTAATCCGTTCATTATATGGATGGAGATGATATTTAACATGCTAGCGTGTGGTGCCACCTCATCTCGTTGATATCAATGGCATGACGCTAATCGTGCTAGCTAACCTAGGTAAAGCTTAACCCGACATAACGATTGTCTAGGCAGCGAGTTAGAATAAGCTGACTAATATGTTAATGACCGATTAGAATCTTTTCTACCCAGATACCCTTGTGACATGTGACATCGATGTGTGTGATGTAAGCGTTTTTTGCAGTGTTACGCCACCGTTGGTCTAAACTGCTCAGATCCCACGACAGTGTTGGATTAAATCTATTTACACTTAAATCTGGCTCTGCCTAGATGCTCTACTAGAGATTTAGTTTTAATTAGCCGATATAAATGACTTCTGTTAGGCTTTTTTACCCATAGAATTACTAACGTCACATAGATGTTCATAATATCTGACAGAAGTGTGTATATGGGACAGATATTTATTTAATTGAGCAGAAACCTGCACTTCATCGTGAACTATTTTGACTCATCGTTGTCCACGAGTCTGCGTCATCAGACAACGCGTCTTTGCGTAATGTGGGAACTTATTAGACTTGAAGAAACAGTGACGTTATGTAAGAGAGACGACGATTCCGAAGTCGTTTAATCTGCCAGATGTTAGATGTATTAGCCTACGGTCAGCATGAGCCGTCCTGATTGTATTCCCTGTATTTGCAAACCAGCCTGCCTGATATAGTCTCTCTCACCCCATCTCTTCATCAGTCTCCATTCAGACGGTGCCAATGTAGAGCTTGAGAAATGACCGACATTAAGCCATTCTCCACCTGGCTCTAGATGTAATGGACCACAATTTATGTCGAACTGTTGGGGAGAAATCCAAGAAATGCAGCTGAAGTCTGGTTTACATATACGTGTTTAGTTTTTATTACCTTTTCATTTCAATTTATTCGAATTCTATTTCATTCAGATTGAAAAAAACGATGAGTTTGGTCGATGAATTCAGTTCAAAACTTTGATGTGCTTGAATCTTGAATCTCGTAATTATTTGGCCATGATTATAACTTACTATCACTAGTGACTTCCATGCTCATATAAATAAGGATACTTAATATGGAAGGGGGTGCCTGTCGAATTGAATCAGCATTTGTATGGTGATATTAGTTTGGCAAACCTCCCTTAATATTCAGTCCTAATTTGTTTACCGATGATAGTCTGAACACAAAGGGGTTCTTTAAACCCTATAAACTGCTACTACTACCCCCCCCCTCCCCCAGGCACCGTGGCTAGGTCTGCTCACGTGCCCGGGATATGTGTGCTCACTGCTGCCCTCTAGTGCCGCTTGGGGTTAAATGCAGAAAGATAATTCTAACTTTTTAAAAGCATAATGGTCAAAAGAAATATTCTGTTTTTAAAAAAATACATAATAACATTAATTTGTTATAGAATTTGCTTCATATATTTTGAACCAGAATATTTTTTTTCTTTTGAGACATTTTCAATGCAAAGTATAAACAGATGCAGAAATCACAAGTCACACAAGTGTATGAAAACTTTTCACTTCAGCTGTATGTGTGTGTAGCGCTGTGAGTTGTTGGGTGGTTGGTCTGCACAAGGACGCTTTATTCCACTCCTCCTCATTCCCACAGGAAATCGATTCATTCTAAATCCTCTAAAACACATTTCTATACAGACCGATCACCGACAGTAAGAGTAGTAACATTACTATCAGTACCCTTACCATGACCAGTACCCCAGACTTCTTGAGGAGGGGAAATAAGCCTTGTGCGATCAGTGTGAGTTGCTTTTCTGATTAATGCTAAATCTGGTGTGACTGGCAGATCATCACATTTCTGTCTCTTCTCCAGCACTCTGAAGAGCAAGGAGCTCTCGCCTGTGATTGGCCATAAGGTCATGCAGGCGGCGGGACAGACGGTGGCACCCGTATGCCAGCAGAGCAACAGCCAGTCACCGCATTCGGCCGAACACAGCCCACTCACTCTGCGCAAAGGTCTGTGACTGTAACTATGTTGATTAAGCAATATCAATTTCAGAAAGCTGAATGTCTATTTTGTAAAGGTTCGTTCTACCTAGTCGTGTAATTTAGCAAAGAATCGATACGAATTGATTCACTTACATGATTCTTTTGAATCGATTGACTCTTTTAAGATGAATCGTGTTTCAAGTTATATTTCCATATTTCCTCGAACCCCTTGGATGCTCTGCGGACCGTTACCGACCCCCCCAGAGTGTCTCTGTGGTCTATTTTTACGGAGTACATTTCGGGTCTTTCTCCAACCCCCATAGTGCTCTGGGGCTCTTGTGTATCAACGGGACAGTTTCACATCTCCAATCAACCTAGTGCATGATTCTTGGACTGTGGGAGGAAACCGGAGCGCCAGGAGTAAACCCACGCAGATACAGGGAGAACATGCAAACTCTACACAGAAAGCCCCATAGGTTAGACTATCTCTGTGTTCGGCTTATTCACGTTTACATTTAAAAAGTGTCAAATTATAGAAATATCTGGTGTGTTAATGTGCAATTAACAATCTTACCAGCAGGTGGAGCCACACAGGCACAGCAGAACTATAGAATGTAACACTTGTCTTCTCACATGTCTGATCTTGCCGCTTTCTCTTTTCTCTCTTCTCTCAACAGGCTCAAGAAAAATGGCCCCAGTGCCGCCCAAGGTTCCGTATGGCCAGTCAGGGGCGATATCCGACCAGTCCACAGGTCAGCCGTCCCCGGTTAGCCTGTCCCCCACTCCCCCAAGCACTCCATCCCCGTATGGCCTGGGCTGCGCCCTGGGACAACTGCCCGCCTCCTCACCCGGGCAGGGTCCACTTGGCACTCCCCACTCTCTCCTGTCCTCTCCCCCGTCTCTGACCGGCACACTCAACAAGTCGCGGCCGGCCCCCAAACCACGGCAGAGACCCAGCCTGCCCCCTCCGCAGCCACCCTCCAACCCTCCCAGCGTGCCCCAGCCAATGGAGCAGGGCCTGCTGGATGGATTGTCCCCCGGGGAGAGCATGTCCACAGGTAAACATGTCTCAGTGACAACCGCAAGAGCGGTAGGACAGCATCCCTCTCTCAAACTGTCTGTCTCACCGTCCTATGCGGGCGAAGGACTTTGAAGAGCCCTGGTTCCCAGAAATGTGAAGAGATGTTACTGTATTTCGGGTTTGGAACTTCGGTTCCATAGCATGAGGTGCCTTTAGGTTTAATTTGCCTATTGATTTTGAGAGCAGTATTTTTTTATTGATTTATGTTTGTAAGACTTGAATAAGGAGTACAAAGGGATACTCGAGATTACAGGGATCGACTGTACTGAGTTTAATTTTCCTATTCAATAGCTGCTTGGTATATGAATGTTTTTTTAAACTAAGGCTTTGTGGTCTGCGTATGGTTCGAGTGGTCGAGCTGTGTGTGCACTGACTGTGTGTTGTGTCGTTTGAGCCTCTGGTGTATCTGTCGGTCATTCTCCTGATCGCTCTGATTGATGTATGACTCTTTTGTCCCCTGTCATCGTTATGCATCTTACAGCTGTGTGAGGCCAGGCACTGAGTGTGGGCTATTTGTCAGGGGGACGTTTAGGGTAAGCCCGAAATCCTGCCGCGCAGCTACGCCCCCCCCATGCCGCAGCCTCATCTCACACCGTTCGGCCTGGTGCTGTGGCTTAGTCCGGGGCCTCTTGTAATTTGTTTCTTTTGTACATTGCGCCTTGGTCAGTCAGCTCTCTTTCTCTCTCTCTCTCTGTTTCTCTCTCTCTCCAGCTGTTGTCACTGCTCCATTCTCTACGTCTAGTCTATGCATGGATCGGGCTGCGCATGGCTTCCCTGACCACCAACGCCGTCACTTTTGAAATCCATTATAACGTCAACGGTCATTTCCCTGCCCACTTCCCAAACCCGTCACTTAAAAGCAGTTTGGCTGCTTCTCGCTACATAGGTGGGCCCAGGTAAACGTCTGGCCTTTTGAGCTTTTGGGCCTGTCTTGGGAAGGGGATACTGAAATTTGACTATTCCACCGGCTGTGCGTGTCCATCTCATTTCTACACAAGGGAGGTCATCACAATCAGAACCCAGGCCATACGGTGACCCATCCATAGTCTTTTTGTCAAAGCTTTATGGTTCTTGTGGTGCATATCTATCGAATCTCTGAAACCTCAGAAGTCCTCTCACCAGTGTCATAGCGTGACAAAATGCCTGTGTAGAATGTTAGAGAACAAACCAACTGCCCACCTTTTCCTTTAACAAACCATTTAATCAACTAGCGCTGGCGTTACCTCTGGAGCATCTCTGGAGCAACAACTGAATATGCGTTCCCTTCTTCTCTCCTCTGTCACCTTCACTACCATATTACCCCTCCATTTGACCACGATCATGTCTTGTCCCTGCTTGTCTCCATTTCATACCCTCTCCCTTTTTCTTCATGGTCATGCCACCCACCAGCAGATCTCTTCAGCTTGGAAATCCCCTCCATCAATGTCAATCTGGACAGCCTGCTGGACGAGTTCAGGGTGGGGGCGCCGTGCCGGAGCTTCCTGGCCATGGCTGACTCTCCGGAGGGGGAACGCGTCACCGAGGAGGAGTCGCAGAGCACCACGCTGTGACCCCAGAGGCCAGCCAGCGGGCAGCCTAGCCCTGCCGAGCTCCCCCACCTTCAGCCGACATCCAGGCTTCCATCGGCCCCCGCTTACGCGTGTATACCTTCACCACCAGAGCTGGACCCCCGACCCGACTCAAACACATGTGAATACCTTCGGTAACCAGAATACTGCCACCTCTTCTCACCGACATGTAGATCCAGTGTGGAATAACATCTACAGACGTGCCATAACTCAGACAAGGAATGAAAGACTCTCTGAATGTGCAGATTTTTGTGTGCCTCGCATTTTAGTTGTTTTCTTTTATTGTAATTAGTTTGTTTGTTGGTTAGTTCTTTTGCCTTATTGAAAACTGCAGTTAAATTGCAATACAACGGACACAGATGGGTGTTGGCTGACTCCAAAGGAAACTTAAAACTGTATTGTATGTGCTGGGAGCATGAAATCTAAGCGCCCCTCATGGCAGACGAGTGTACTGCAACGTTCTAGCCTTCAAATAGGTATCGGTTTTAATTTCTCGTCGATGAATTGAACACACAGAGCATGCAACTCCATCCATTCAGTCCAGTTTTACCATGCGAGGGCTCGATCTCGTCCTCTCTACGTCTCGATGTAAATATATCTGTCGACGCGCACACGGCTAAACACGCGACACCGCTTTGGCGTAGTTCAGATCAAACGTCGAAACATGCACTGTTAAAATTCAGCACATACTTCAAACATTTCCGAACTTTGAAAACACGTATAACTAACAGAATAAGAACGCGTCGTCGATGTTTAATCTCACTTCCTTAAATGATCAGACTTTTCCACACAAAAAATAAAATGCTGTTTTTCTCTGACAGCTGTGAAACAGATCAGTCCGGCCCATTTCGACACATCTGTGTGCCTCACATTCAGACTTCATTATCAGGAAAATGTAATGGCAGGTTCAACTCGTGTGTAAATACGAAGACTGTACATATTGATCTGTAGATACATGTCGACCGTAGGACAAATGTAAAGGCAAATCTGAATTCTATATGTCATATTTATCTTGTATAGAGATACTGTTTTATGGAGATTGAGTATTATTTTGTCCCTGAATTCTTGTTGCCAGATACTTGTCACACAGACTAAGTGAGCTTTTGCACTTTTGTAAGCCATGAACACTAATATTCTTAAGTCTGAGCCGTGTTTAACCCAAGGGAACATCACAGGTCCTGTGCAGCGTCAGTCACAAACAACATAGGATAAACTTACACGAATTTGGTTTTAAAAATTAAGGTTTCGATCTTTGCTGGATCTTTATTCGCGGACCACAACAAAAGTGGCCAGCATTACACTACGCCTGTCACAATTAAGCAATTACTTGTCAGTTTACTTGTTTGTCGTTATTTGAGTGTTATAGTAATGACTGTATACTTAAAGAATTCTTTAAGGAAGTTCTACTGACATTATTAGTAGTAATCTGTCTCTGATGTTGACTAAACAACAAGCCAATAGTTCTCAAGTGTAGTTAGCTATCCAGTTCTAACTTTATTTAGTGTTAAATTTAAGAAACGGTAGCTCTGCTGGGTATGAACCTGTCTGCCGGTTTACCGTGGTGCTTAGCTTGGACCACATTTGATAGATACTTACCGCCACAACTAGCATCTGCATTCTGGACACATTGAAAATGTCTAAAAAAGACTTTTGGGTCTACAGAGAATAAGAAAAGTCAAGTTTAAGTGTTTCAAAAGCAAGCACATATTTCTGGCTATTCTCAGTGATAAGAACGTCCCAAACGTTTTAAATATTCAGACTGTAATAATACAGTTTTATTGATAGTATTAATGTGAGCTCATTATCAGAGCTTAATGTTCCATGGCCACCAAATTCACAGGCACCAGATAAGCCTGTGTATTTTTTTCTCTGCGTCTCACTTCTAGTAATGAGAATGTCTGTCTTTTCTGGGTTTAAGTGCAGCAAATTGCAGAACAACTAGATAGTGAAATCACTTATCCAGATGGACAGAGCTGATAGGCTGTGCACTGTCTATATTGTGACGTTGACAACTGTGACGCCTCATTATTACACGTCTGTTAGCAAAGACACCAAGATTGATCCCTGGGGAACTCTGATAGGTGACAGTGTGATGAACGGATACCCAGTGTACTTGAATAAGTCTAAGACCAGTGAACATCCAACGAATCAACAATTGATCAACTGTATCAAAGTGATTAATTAAACACAACAGAGATGTCACTCGTGTGTCTGTTGTTTTTTTCAAGATTATAAATTGCCATATTAAACATTTGGTGGATAGTGTCCCCCCGATAGTGAGCTTGATTCTAATTAAATGAATGATTAGGTACATTGTAATTCTAAACCTATATCAAAACGACTAAGTGTTTCTGAGCCAGTTTATCTTGCTGTAATCTGTCGTTTGGATCAAACCAATATTGCTAATGCTTTTCGTCTTCTGAAGTGAATAGATTATAAAGTTTTACTTTAATATAACGTTCATTACTTTTAAACGAATCAGTTGTCAGACTTTGGTAGAGAAGTAAGATTGTAAACGCTTTGCTTTGGGTACTTAATCTCTGGTAAAAGTCATGCTTTCATACAAAGCAAGGTCAATCACCAACCTTGTGTTTCTCTTGCAGTCTTGTTTCTCGTGGAATTTTACTTCTAGCAGCCTTTTGAGGGTTTTTTAGAGGTGCGACAGTAAGATTTTATTGGCAGGTTGCAAACGTGTTTTACAATTAATGGAATAGAACAAATAAACACTTTATATTTTGGCCAAACACAAAAGCTTAATTTGTAAAACTATTTAACAAAAGTTGTATATTTGCATGTATCCATTAATCACATTGAGTAATCAACATTGCTTTAATAATTACAGTAAGATTATATTGTTATAATTGTGACAGGCTTATTTCACACTAAATAGTAGGTTTGCTAAACTACTTATGTGGCTCCTCCGGAAACCAGGTTCTAAGGTACAATAAAACAATTTTAAAATATTTTTAGACGAAAGCCAGATTGTCCGAGAGTAAGACATGCGCTGTTTAGCCTTATAATGTTGTTGGTCACCAAAGCTGTTCTCTTGCAGTTATTCATCCTTGTCTACCTAAAAATGCCTTTCTGATCAGTACAATCTCTTTAATAATTTTCCATTACCCATGACTCACTAGGGCTTGTTAGTCTGAAATTTTCATTGTGACCAGTCTATCAAGGTTCAGCTTTGGTTCCGTCTGTCTGGTAGGTAGACCAGCTCAAGATGTAACCATTTCGGTACAGGGGAACGACTAACAGTGTAAATGAAAGTGCAATTAAGTGTAATTGTGTCATTGACCTCATTGAGAAGTGGCCATAGGAGGCATCGGTCGCATGCCAAGAGCCTAATTACAAATGTCATGGCTTTTATTATTCCACATATTTATCGTCATTTCTTTAGCATCGGTGTACTTCAGGGACAAGAGGACTTCTTTTCTGAAATGTACGGTATGCCTCAGTGTGCATTCTCAATTACGTCTATAATAATGATTATGGTGGCTGAGTACTTTAGTAGATGTAGTGATTATATAAATTGCAAGTGCCCTCACAATAGATATTCTGTCCTGAAGCTACTGGTGAGTTTTGTGTGTACTTGAGGTTTTATTTTTCATCTGTGCTGGTTTCTTCAGTGTTTTATGAAGAGTCAGGGGGTGCATCTGAAACGATGGTGTTTGAATGTGAACTCTTACAGAGACCTGCAATGAGGTAACGGCTTTGTCATAACCTTAGAGCAGCTGCAATACATGCATGGTTTTTTTTTAAAGAATTTTCTTTAGGTGACACTTTTTATATGCTTTGTTTGTGTAAATGTTGATAAATCATAGAAGGCAATTAATATACTATGATTATTATTACGGCTGGAATCAAACAGTCCACCAAACACCATTCTGTATTTTTTATATATATTTGTTTTGCATGCAGCTGAGGTGATTGCAAGAAATGCAGTTTTAGGCTGACATGCTTATGTGTATTTTATACCCTTAAATCAATCAGTCACTGAATCAAGATCAGATTTTGTGTACGTAAAGAACTTTGTTTAGAGGTAGACTCTATCACACACGGTATCCTGGACAAGATCTACCCTCTTGCTAGCTTTTTTTTTAAAGCTTTACCTCTGGCGTGCCCCTAAATCCAGCCTGGCTGGGACCAAACTACAAAGTTGAACTTTCACATTCAAATGTATTATCACAAACATATAGCTTTTCACTAAACATCTCTAATAATTAACTCCAATCCTTATCAAACAGAGTCTGAGACTTTATATGTTTTTTATGTTTAGATATGAGTCAAGTAATAGTAAAGAAATATATCCAAATAAATTCCAAATTGATATTTGAGGTAGTTTTTATATTAAGATTTAGCCATTACAATCTATTTTAATTTTAGACTATTATGTACTGCTGCTAAGAATGAGTTTGTGCTAGTTTGTTTTATTATTATTAGGTTTACAGAATATCACTCTTTAAAAAAATAACAAAATTATTAATACTAAGAAAAAGCTTTTTAATTTTTCCAACCAAAAGTCCCACACTGTAATTAATTCATGCTTTAGGCGAAACTGAAATTCTTAGATCTGTACTGATACGCCACCCCATTACAACCATTATTTTAATTCATATATGTTTGTACCTGGCTTGAGGGTTTATCTCCGCATGACTTCTAAATTATTAAACCAGGTTGTCTAGAGACCAACTGGACCATTTAAATGTATCCAAATGCAACCTGGAACACCACCAATGTCATTTAAATCTACTGTATCCATCAGAGGCTAGGAAAATAGTCCTTTTTTAAATTCTACTGCTGTGACACAGATAAGACACTTTTTTAGAAAATGCACCATTTAAAAACAGTTGTAATGGTTTCTTTTGTTTGCATTGAAAGCACACAAAGCTAAGGAAAGAGGTCATGAACGCCGATCATTTCGTCTAGTTTGGTCTTTCCCCTTGGCTTTTCTTGGTTGTATCAAGTGCAAACCAAAGAAATGTTTGTAATTGCAATTATTTTGTGAATCTAGCATAGGGATGTTTTGATTTTTTTGGGCAATAACTGCACCTGTAGGTACAATATACACGTACTATCCGAACCAGTGATTTAGACAACGATTTGATTGGTTTTCATTTATAAGTGGATGTGGAAATAACATGCATGCACTTCAGATAATCCATGATGATTGTAATTTTTAAAGACACTGATAAAAGTTATGAATAAACTCTGTGGGGACTAAATCATCAGGTATAGTGATCAGCCAGTTGAAGAAATGTTGTGGGTTCATGTGTAAGTGCACAATGTCCATTGATGTACAGCTGCTGTGCTGCGTCCATAATTCCTGTACAATCTTGCCTGCCTTTCACTCCTCTTCCGTCCCTTGCCCCCTAAACCCTTCACCCCCCAAGCTTAGCATATCAGTGGAACAACACAGTCTGTACCGTTCAGCCTATCGCAATCCCAATCAGAATGTCAGAAATAGATATCTATATTAAACTTTACGTTTTTAACAACTCTGGTCTGAGTGTATTTTGTTTTACAAAAGTTTGAATGTTGCTGAAAAGTACGTTTAAGTCATAAAAATGTTTTAAGGCTTTTTATGTGTTGTCAGTTGCACTGGCCAGTTGTTCAGGCAGTTGTTTAAGGTGGACAGGACTAGCACAATTGGAGGTCAATTTCAGACTCTGTAGTCTTGTTGTAATCTTGATTTTCAACCTGGTTGTTTATATAATGATGTGGTTGTTTATAACATGACAATAATGACCTGGCCTATACAAAATCACTCAAGTCTTTGTGCATATACGTATTTCCTTTTTTCAACAACCAGCAGTCTATTCAATTGAGTGACTTATATTGCTATGACACTGACATTTAGGGGTGGTTCTAATGTTCTGTCTCATAAGTGCTCAATCCAGTTAAGCTTTACAAAAAATGATGATGGCCAGAGAGGAAAGTCTTGTTTTCCAACCTGTGGTACTAGAAATGCTTAAATAATGTGGGTGTGTCACAAAGATATAATCATTGGAATGCCACTGGAACAGAGAGTCACTAATGTCGTTTCTCAGATGTCATAACCCAGAAACCTGCTTATACTAAACCTAAATGAAATGTTAAATGACTTCTCCTATTTCAACATAACAGCACAGCTGCCAGGTTCGTCTTCTCTTTCATGTCCTGCACGTTAAACTGATCCTTCCTAACATTAAAAATGAATGATGTGGCTCAAACTACAATAGCAAATCCTTTTTTTTTCAAATACAAAAATGGTTAGAACAGTATCAAAATGTACGTACTTCAAATACATTGCCAAGTGTATATTGTTTGTATTAGTTTAAGTTGGATAAAAGTACCGTATTTGGACAACTGGTCATTGGTTACTCATTACAAACAAATGAAGAAAAGTCTTTTATAACCTTGTAGAAAGTTTGTATTTAGAAAATTGTGGCCATTCGGTCAAAACACAATTCGTCAAGCACTGATGATGTTCTGAGGTTCGGCCCTGAGGTTGTACGAGAAGGCTTTTCCCACAAGCGATGTTTTAAAGTTTTAAAGGCCAGAGTTCTTAAAGGCCTTGGAGTTTATCCACACTAAACAATATAACATAACCTGTTTGTGCCACAGACTAAACATAAATGTGTGTTGTATTTCTCTCTGGCATGTTTTTTCCTGAGGTACTCCACATATGATTGCTTTTATATGAACAGAGATTCGAAAACAAAAGAAATAATAATTTATATGTTTTATATATACACTATATTAACTTCATTGACCATTAAGATACTCAGAGAACAGTGGTTATTTTAAATATAGATATTTATTATGATTTATGTAGACTTTGGTCTGATTTTAAATGCTGTGTGTTTTGTACTTAGTAACAGAATATGTTGTTAGGAAATATATTGTTACCCAGTCATATGCATCTTTAATGTCAGATTGATGCTCCTCTACTTAGATTATACTGGGTTCCATGTACAGATGATGAAAAGGTTTGTTTTGTAAAATAATTTCATAAATTTAATATGTAATACTCAGTTCAATACAGTAAGATTCACTTGAAATATTCTGCAGTTAATAACCATTACAGTTTCTGCAAATGTAAACAACAAAACTTGAGTAGAGATGAAATAGAAGGAATGTATGTATTTACTTTAAAATTACAAAAATATATATCAATCCAATCCTGTTAGAAGAGAAGGAGTTATGGGTTGGTGTTGGTTTACATTTCTAACCAGATGTTTTCTTATCAGGCACCACAATCAGGTCACCGCGGTGGCAGATGATAGCATTCCAGCAATAAATTCGAAATTACTGTCCATAGAATACATAATAGTCCGCTCCGGCAGCATGGTTATTGTCTTATGTCCATAATATAGATGTATTTATTTGTTACCTAAACAAAACCTATACAATGTCTCTTGTGCTTCCTTCTGTGAATCACTTGAATGGACTTTGGCTCTGCTCTGGACCCAGCACAACAATACCTATTGTATCTTTACAGGTCAAATGAGAGATCCAGATACATTAAGTGCATCTAAAATGAAATAACTTTTAAAAATTTGTGAAATGTCTCGCATATGATGCATCATAAGTTTAGAGTCCCTTACACAAACTGAGTATCCTTGTGCCTTTCCTGCTAAAAAAAAAACCCACCAAACAGTCAAAACACTGTTATGTTGAATGGTTATATCTTGTTAACTAACTCTTGACCAGTTTAGGGTGTGTTTTTGCTGGATGACCAGCTAGTCTTGAGCAAAACTTTGGGCCGGGTCATGACCAATAAAGACATATAAGAACACTTAATACGAACAAATGTATACAAAACACATGCAGATACAAAACAAAACATAAAACAAAATATTTAATATATAAACAAAATATACAAAACAAAACTCTCATGTGCAATAACCATGTG
>JAOUQU010000017.1:2197787-2221456 GCA_028566735.1 Ammoglanis amapaensis | reverse complement strand
CCCGTAGTCACAGAAACATGATCCCTGTAGAGATACAGGGTTGGGGAAAGACCTGGCAACCTACCCTGTAAAATGAATTTGCCGAAATACTCTGGGATCGGTAACGATCCACAGAGTAACCCAGGGTCGATTTCGATTGGAGGGTAAAAATCATCATCATCATTGTTATAAAATTGTTATAATTATTAGATCAACCTATCGTTTCATCTTTACTGATGATACTAGAGAACTGGCATCAGCCACGATTGCGTGTTGTGTTTAAGTGCAATTTCTTTCAATTTGCAATTCAATTGCAATCTTTTTGCTTGCAATTTAGGTAGTGAAACGCATTTTACAAAGCTGAGATGTTTAAAAAACAATGGATGACTGAAAATCTCACTATTGGTCGAGATAAAGTAGATCTCAAGCCATGAAAAAGTGGCATCACAGCATTATCCAGGTATGTGGCGCTTTTAAATTCTCGTTCTATTGAAGTCTAGGGTAAGACTTGAACTGCTAATGCCACCGTGAATAGGGCCTGGGAGTTAAACTTGAATGTGGTTGACTTAAAAAAAAAGGGTAGCTCGTTGTAAAAACAAAAAGAAATTAGTGTTGCCATTTTTAGTTATTATTGTGCTTATTGTAGGCAGTGTTTTTGTCATTTAGAGAAAATAAATGTTTAAAGAAAATATGTTAGCAAATGAATATTTTAATCATTTACTGTTTAAATCTTTCGTCCTGAAATGCAGTGTTAACGACGTGTGTGTGTGTGTATGTGCGTGCGTGTGTGCGTGTGTTTGATGAATGTTTCTGCTTCCGAAACCAAAGTCAGCAGTGCATTACAGAATCTATCAGAATTCCACATGCTCTAATTATGTACACACTCGGAGACTTCAAAACCGGAAAAGAACTCTTATAATTCAGCCCAACGTAACGGCAACGGGATCATACTAACTACTGCTACAATTAAATATGAATATCCAAATCCTAAGAGTACCAGATCAAAACAAACTATAAAAAAGAGAACTACGTTTTGAAGTAAATCGTTGGCTTGAGTGACGGTCAAACACAAATTGTACCACTACCAAAAATAATTTTAAAAAAATCCATCACACTCTAAGCTACTGTGTTTTAAATGTTCATTATTCTTTATTCCACTTTGAACTGTAATTCTTTTTTGCAAACATTTAACATATTGCTTTACATCGTGAATGTTTAATCATGACCGTTCCTCCCTTTCGTCCATCTCTTAATGCGATGCAGTAATAAGGTTGAAACTCATAAATTGGACCCTTTGGACCCGTCCTTCAGAGACCCTCGTCATGAGGAGTCGCCTCTGCACAAGGCTTTTACCGTCTTCTACACTCAGCATGTACTACAGGGCATTTTCTTCTAAATTCAGGCCTTAAATCAAGTCATTTGACTACACGCATATCTCGATAGGCGTGGTCACGAGGATACGCCCACCGTTTCCATTTTCGTCACGCGAGATGCGTTCGTAGCTGCCGGTGGAAGAAGGCGAGCTGTTGGACGACGCACTGGAGTAGCGAGGCGCGACCGGCTCGATGACGATGCCCGCTTTACCCACAGTGCACACGGGTGACAGGCTCTGCTGCTTCAGGCGCTCGACCAGCTCGTCCTCGGATGAAGACGGCGAGCTCAGTTCGGCCAGATTATCCTTGACCCCTGAGCCAGATGGGGAAGTTGTTGTATTGCCGTTTTCGGTATCCAGCATCCAAGAGTGACCCAATAATCCCAGAGCCTTAGTGACTGAACAGCGCTGATCCTTGTCAATAGCCAGGAGGTGTCTGAACATCCCAAGAGCCTCGTTGGTAAAGCGACGCCACTGCGAAGGAACCAGGCTTGTTTTCCTTCTAGGCTGCTGTTGCCAGCGTGCAAACTCTTCATAAAAAGCATCGCACGGAAGCGCCTTCTCCCAGGGAAAATTTCCCGTCAGCATGCAGAACAGCAACACCCCGAAAGCCCAAACATCTGTACTATAGTCCACAAAGAAACCATCACGGCCTGGCTCACACAGTTCCGGCGCCGTGTACGGGATCGTCCCACTTACACGTTTCACAGGGGAGCCGGCTCGTCGCGTCATGCCGAAGTCCGACAGCTTCACCTTCCGGCACTCACGGTCAAAGATGAGCACATTCTCTGGCTTGATGTCACGATGTACCAGCTTCCTAGAATGCAAGTAATCCAGCGCCAAGGCCACTTGGTGCACACATCGCTTCGCCACACTCTCCGGGAGCCCCACCTACACAGAAAGTGAGAAAAAAGAGAGAACATGCAATTGCACAGCAATCTGAGGGAGGTAATCATACCACAGTGAAACACAGACACAGGACCAATTAAACTCAAGTCAGTTTGCTCATAAAACAATTAGTTATAATACATTATAAACGAGAATTATGTAAAGAAAAAAATGTTTAATCTTGAACATCAGACAAAGATGCTAGCAGTTTTTCAATTCAATGTTCCACCGCTTAACTTACTTGCCTAATTAGACACGGTTACACATCATCGCTTAAATCATTTGTTACGTTTTATTCGTATTGTTACACTTCACCTAATTTTACACAAACATCTTTCAAAAGGACCAAGAAAAAAAAAGCTAGTCTGGTGTTCTGACCTGTGGAGGAATTATATCGAAGAGATCTCCAGCCAGTGCATATTCCTGGGCGAAGATGTAAAACTCATCCGTCTCGAAAAAGATGCCGAACATATTGATGATGTAGGGGCAGGGCGAGAGGTAGAGCGAGATGCTGCATTCCCTGAGGAAACTCTTAAGCTTAGTGGTTTTCTTTCGCAAGAACTTCAGGGCCATCTTGGTGCCTGTAAAAGTAACAAGTTTTAGAAAGATAGATATTTTATTGATCCTAAAGGAAATTAAAGTCTCGTGCATCATATATCAAATACACACACACTATAAACCCTCAACAACATACCCGCCGCACAAACACAACCAACAAGATTCAAGGTAACCAGAGTTTTACATTTAATCGTGCAGCTATTAATGATTATGGAAGGTAAACACATGCAAATATATTCCTACATTAGAATATTTAATATTTCACCCTCATTATTAAGTGCATTAATGTAACACTAATGTAGAACAATGCAATAGCACGGCCAACATGCTTACTGGATCTCAGCATATAATGTACGTATATAGTACTAATTGTAAATCTATATGGAATTTAAAATCACATTTATTTAATCAGAGCTTTAATATTTTAACATTTGTTACTGCTACAAGCGTGTTCTACTAGCAAAAAAACAAGTCAACGATATATTGGTTTTGTAAAGTAGATGGCAGTTATTATTACATTTATTATGTAGAGACGTTGGGAGGCTAAATGTATTACCGGGAATTGCAGCATGTTGCATAGACCAGCGAGCCGATTTGTATTTATTCAATCTGACGGCCAGTGGCGATTATAAAAATCTCCAGGGACATTTTAAACAACATGATAAAATACTGAAAATTCAGTCCTTCTGGTCACAGTTGACCATGATTTAAAGGGACATGAGAGCTGGCAGCTGCTTTCCATTCTAAAGCTTTGAATAGGAGGAGGATTGTCTGTTTTTTTTTTTTTACATTATATATTCGCTCAGATCAGGAGACCAGCCGTCAGTCTGAGTAAAGAATGAAACAAAAGATCTGGAACGTTCTGACATTTTTGACAGCAGATTTATTAATAGGTGTGAAGGCCAGATTGTCAGACCACTGTTGGCGCAACGCTGGTAGCAAAGAAGAATCTGGACGGCTAGTATGAGAGTGTAGACTAACTCAGTCCTGAGTTCATCCAATGAATATTCTTCGAAGTAACTAGTAGGTTTTATGCCTGGTTTACACAACACCATGATTTGTGCTGTTAATTTAATGGCTACTTAAATGGACCAGTCAAAATGCAGCCAAAGAAAACGCAAAATCTAGAGTTTGGAAACTTCTAGTAGGAGTTGTAAGAGAATGAAAGTCATGTAGTCTGAACTTATGTTTAAAAGCATTTCTTATTAATAGGTTCATAGACTAAACACAGTACTTTACTGATATGTAAAGTATGAAAGTTGTCCATATATATCAGAAGTGGGAATACCCATTTTAAGACCATCCGTACATCTATTCAGTGGAAAACCCCTAATAAGAACATTTTTAGTTACTAAAACACTCAGGTTTGGGTGCCAACAGATGGTCCATTCTTTTGTGGAATATTAAAAAGCCTGGGGACTGAACAGAGGGAGCTTTACAGACCATGAGAAGTCTTCTATCAAGCAAAGCAAACATGATCTATGACCCAGGCAGCTTCTGCTTCTGTTCTCCATGAAGAAACATTAGTATTGCAGCCAAGTCGATAAAAAAATATATGTTTTAGCCCCCAATGGAGAATGCTGAAACTGTAGTTATTACCAAAAACCACCTACACACCTACAGACACATTTTAACAGAACAACTTTTGAATTCTCGACAAGACAAAGTGGCCGTGTATCCAGACTAAAGATACGGCAGCTGTAGCCCCATCACTGTCTGGTTTCTGCTGTTAGGCCCTCAAGCAAAGCCTTTAATTCTCAATTGTTTACAATGTAGTCTACACCAGGGATCCCCAAAAAGTGACCCATTACGTAAGCATGCAACTACTTAAAATACCTGGTGCGTGTAAGATAATTATTACTTTGGGGTTTAGCATTTAGCATTGTACCATGCAAACCAATGAAATGAAATGGCACAACCTACATGAATATCATAGACAAAATTGGGCGATTTAAAAGTTGTCTGTTCCATTACAAGAGTCAACAGGTCATGACTGAAGTGCCCTTGAGCAAGGTAACAAAAATAATTAGGGATCCCTGTTGTACACTGCCAAATGCTGAAAATGTAGATAAACCAAAACTTGTATTAAACCATGACGCAGATATTTTAGCACTCACCTCTGATCTTGTGGACAACCAGATCCACCTTGCCATATGTTCCTTTGCCCAGCTCCCTTATGACATCATAATACTTGTTAATGTCCAGCTTCTCCAGGTTCTGTGCGGTAATAAGCTGCAGGTCCTCCAGGATGTCGATGGAGGGTAAAGATGTCGAATAGGAATTGTTCATTCTTCCAGCAGTAAACTGTCTTTTCAGGTTAACTGATGGAAATTAAATAAATAAATTCAAACACAAACAGAAAGAAAGGTGAAATTCCAGTTGCCAAATTGTACCAAATGAGCAGAGCTGCAAAAAAGCACTGTAAAATTTTCTATTTCATCATTGTTTTGGCTTATTCCAGCATATTAGTGTATCAAACCATGATAGCATCCGTATAGCAAACGAATGTGTGTTACATACATATGATTATTTATATAATAATAATTGGTTGCGTTAAGTTTTAGGGTTTTGCACTGCTGCCAAGCAACACGTTCACTTCATCAAGATCAATGTGACAAAGTACCAACAATTGCTTATGTAACTCTGTGTCCTGTGGCGAACAATTATCTTGCTTCTGCTTCCTGCGAGCCCTTGAGATCACATGTTTTCCATAGCACTGATTTTACAGAAGCAGGAAACGAAGTTTATCAAAAGAAGCAAACAAGCCAGACAAAATCCCCCCCACGTTAAATCATGTCTTTGACCTGCTTTTATTATATAACACATTTCACAGTTTTTGGCACATTACATAACAAAGTAACATTTGGTTTCCACAAATGGCAAGTCTGGTAGCTCATGTGGGAGATAAATAGAAGAGACACAGACGCAGAAACTGTTACCAGAACGAACGAAGCATTTGGGTTGTGAATGTGGCTGCAGACAAATGAGGCAAATCCAAGTTGCCACTGTTGAGCCACTGTGTAAGGCCCTTAACTTTCAATTTGTCAAAAAATGTAAATGATTACGCAAAAGTCTGATAGCGTTCTCGTGCTCATTATTTGAGATGTGTCGAATGAGACTATCAGGATGAGGATCGATCAGATCATGTCTTTACATGCCTTCTGCATGTAAACCATGTTTGCAACCGACAGAAAGTTTGTTTTATATTTAAGAGAAAATATTTTGTTGCATTTATGTAGATGTGACGATACTAAAGTAGAATTAGAATCTGAATCGTATCTTTATGTTCCCGCAGCAGCTCTGCTCTCCTCTGATCTATGGACCTCTGGAGCCTCTGCAAGCCTGGTTAGTTCCTTCTTTATAAGACAAGCAACATTGATATTGTGTCGGGTTTATCCCTTTTGCTATGATTAAAAAGCTAAGGCAGAAAGAAACCACCCATGCAGCCTGTTGAGACAATCCTCGGGTATTGTCTTTATTGAACGCATCTCACCACGCTCTGTCAGAAACCTGCTTTTACATGGCAGCTCGGATTAAATTACTATCTTGATTATCTTGCCGGGGGTTCAATAGCAGGATTAAAACGATCTTTGGTATATCATAGGAGCGGAGCTGTTAAAGTGTCATTTGCAGTTACACTGAAAGTGCTGCACTTCAGGTTAAGAATTCTCTTAAGTTCACATCGGATGATATTTATTGTCTTCCAGTTCGTCATCCAGTTCACTCTTAGATGGGGTTCTGTTTTACTACTGGCAGCATTACAGTCTTTACTGATTAACATGTCTTTTTATAGATACTCTGCCATAAAGTAAAGTAACTACATTTATTTAAAAGCAGTCGGTAATAATTCTATTAAGGATGCCCGCACTCTGGTGACTTGAGATGTAGTATCTTACAGAAAAGTTAACATCATAAAGCACATAGCTATAGTAGCGCTGTACATTCCAACTTATTCTTGGGGGTGACTTTTTCTACACAGTTGCATAACATCCACTATACGGTCATCTCTGGACATAAATATTCTGTTCATCTAGAACATATGTAGAACATCCAGAACACACTATGCCAGCACATGGAGCACACCCACAGGCAATGCAATGAGTCATGTTGAAAAGCTCAAAGACTTTACGGTGGCACTGTCGCAGTATGCCAGGGATGCCCACACTTTCGTGGCTTCAGATCTACTCTACTTCAGCTGACAGATCGTTGCCAATCTACTTTAAGACCTGTTTAAATGAGGTATGATCTACCAGCCTTTAGTACATGATTGACCGTTTGGCTCATTGAACATCTACATTTCGAGATGTAACTCTCACAGTAAACTCTAAAGCACTGATATTCAACATTTTTAAATGTAAATGCAACAATATGCCACTCGGCAGTCTATGCCAGCTCACAGAATAGGTAAAATAAGAGCACTTTAAGCGCCTAATACTATATCTCTTCAGCGGCTGGTGCACATTCCAATAGAAGTTTTGAACATTTGAACATTTTACTTTACATTTACTTAAAATGTGCTACCACACCAGAGTGGATTTGCTGTATCTTAATACATTGTACTAAATCTCAGCTCTGGCATCGAGCTAGTCTATCAACGTTTAGTTGGTCGGGAGCCAAAAAGATATCTCGATAACTGCTAATCGGTGTTGCAAACTTAAGCGAGAGCATAATACAACCAAGTTAAATGTGTACCAGCTCAAAATTAGGATAAAAAAGGGGTAAAATAGACCAGTTACTTTGGTTTAAAAGTCTAAGATTTACCTTAAATCAAGTGAAAACTAAAGTCAGAGCAAACTGTGTAAACAACATGAATGCGCTGTTATTTTGTTTTTGAGACCCTGTAAAAAGGGTGGAAAAGTACTGGCACCAACATCAGATCAGTAGCACAGTGCTATAACATAAATCTCAAATCATGCATCAGAATTTGATATTTAACAACCCAAGCTCATCACATGCAATGGTGCCTAATTTAGGATTTAAGGATCCTGGAAGCTTGTTTAATGCTGGTTCATTGTTTTTAACCCGCACGGCTTCAGTAATCATGGTGTCCACATAAACATGACCACCATATTCAGTCAAGGGTTCTTTGTGTGCATGCCTAGAAGTGCTGTTCTATGAAACAGGAACGGTCTTGTGAAGCAATTCTAGGTAATGACTTGTTGTAGCAAATTCAAACTAGTGAGCGCACACTACAAACATAACGCCACCCTCACTGCCAACTGCTTGGCGAACGAACGCTAGGTTGCAATAATGACGAGGTGTGAACTCAAATACATCTCGTTCACAACACATTCACATCTTGTACAGAACAGCGAGAGCAGGATATTGGAAAGCATGGGGTCATGATACTAAACAGCCAAAAAACCTTTTAGTCTTTATTCACATTTTATTCAACATACTTATTAAGAAAAGGTTCTGTTAGGTCGTAAGGAACCTGGTCCTTTTTAAAAATAACAGAATCTATACTTTTTAATATTACTATATCCATTCTTATACAACAAGTGTTTTGTATTAAGTAGTGTTGCTATTATTTAGGCACGCTATTATTCTGCAGACGTACCACCAAAACGATTGCACTGCTTATGACGTTTAAAATAAATGCAGTACTTTAAAGGTGTAAATGTTTTCTGTTCCTTTAAGCACCAATTGCATGTTTTAAATAATAGTGCAAATATAATTATTAACATAAGTATGCTTTTTTATTTAAACACAAAACAGATTGTTTTGTGTCATGTGCCGAATATTCGTTGGATGTTGGGTATCGTCATCCCATTTGCTCTTGTCTTACTGGGTTGCCATTTAGGCTTGGCACAACGGTTATCATCGTTAATCATTTGGTACCAAATACCCTTCCTGACACATCCTTCTCTATTTAAGGGCTTGGAAACCGGTGCTACAAGGCTTATGCATCCTGGTGTCTCCAATTAACCTGACTTCGTGTTTTTGGACTGTTAAAGCAGGCCGAAGCTCCTGGAAAGAACCTGCACAGACACGGGGAGAACGTTCAAACTCCACGTGAACCTCAGGACCTACTTTCTGACCCCCGGTACCCCTCTAGATCACCTGAGCTAGTGGCAAAACAAGTGAGCGTCTTGTGTTTGCTGCTGAAAATGAACGCATGAATAATTCCATTGTTCAAATTTGAAGATCCCATCAGATATCTTTTGCTATGTATAATAAATGAAAATCCAGGTCCAGGCCAGGGCTGGATTACTAAAATCATTTGATCATGTCAAAAGTATGCATCAGTAATGAATCCAGTAAACACCTAGTGAAAGGTTTCTAGGTGAGGCTTCCCTCTGCAAATGTTTGTGATTGTTTCTCCACCCTTGTGAACATTTTGTCCTTCCCTTTGTATTAACGAGTGTGGTTACACCTCTGCATCAGAAATCAAGTTGGAATGAACCTGACACGTTGGATCCATGATTAAAGGTGTGGTGCAGACACACATCTGTCCTGTCATGTTTCTTTCTGTCACTAATGTAACAAAGAAGGATGTTTTTACTCGTTCAATATCTGTAATAAACACATCCAAGAACCGGGGCATGATTTCAGATCAAAGCCAGGCAATCAGGGGGGGAAGGAAAAAGCAATAAATGTATTCAGGGTGTGGTTTTGTATTTACTACAGATTGAGCCCAATCATGCACGCCTGATCAATCCCGATGATCCAAACACCCGAATAAAACCCCATCTTACCTTTTTTTTTTTTTTTTTTTTTTACAGCGATGCGCGTTGGTTGGTTCTATCCGTCATTTCGTTCCACGATCTCCAGCGTATAATCGGTCTTTAGTGTGAAGGTGATGCATTAAAATGAAGGTTTTGTTGATGGTGTGATGCCGGTGCTCTCAGTACCAGAACTGAGCGTCCTGGGAGAGGTAACGATGGGTTAAGCCCCGCCCATCGTGCTTATCAACCAATCACAGCTCACTCGCCAAAGTCAGGCTATGCTAGTTACTGAACAGTATAGCAACACATTACATCCAGTGTCCAGTCTAATTGTACTATGACTAGTGCCAGAGTTAAATAAAATTATGTAATTTTATGTAAATTATGTAATAAAATTATAAAATTAAAAATCTACTCGAGTAAAACGCTATTTTGTTACTTTTGTAACAGAAGGGGGCGCTGTGCATCTCATGTGCAATGCAAACAGTGGATAGAAGTGGATATAAATCTCACAATCTCACAAAAGTTTAATATTTATTAATAATTAAATATTACAGAAACGTTTTGATTCTTTTGAATATGTATTGTGTCGTTTAGAATACTATTTTTATTTTCCTTTAGCATTCTACAGACATCAGGCATAACACTATGACCACCTTCCAAATATTGTCTAGCATTAAGAGTTCAATCGGACCACATTGCTCCCCTCAACCATGTGCATCAATGAGTTTTGCCCGCTCGTGTGTATCATTCAACAGAGACTGACCACTGCAGCTGAAGAACTCAAATGTTCACCTCTGTATAATATAACCCACTCACTAACAGGTAATGTGATGTAGAGAAAATGAGATAGTCGCATTACCTGGTCGTAATGTTAAGTGTAATAGGTAATAGTAGGTGTAAACAAACCATACAGCAACTTTAGCTGAACTTGAATCTTCTTAACAAACAACATCAATCCCCAGAGGCAACATAAAGCAATCATGTTAGCCTCTTGGACAAGGTACCTTCTACCGCCTGCTGGGATATGTCTGAAAGTTGTAAAGAACAATATGACGCCGAGCCCTTTGACTGAGCTGAGAACAAAAGCTCAGATTAACTGAGTTATGTGATTGAATAGTCAGACTGAATAATAGTATTGAGTAAGCAGATGGGGACCTGATGTCTTTATTGTCACGAGTGGGAGGAATTGACAGCCTTGATCAGTCTATCGCTTACAAACCTGACAGATTTAATGGCAAATGAACAGATCGAGCAGAATGAGCAATGTTACATAAGCAGCTGCCTCTTAAGGAGTGATGGACCGCAATTCTGCCTCTGACCTTTACTGGCAGGAGGCCATGCTAAAGTGCCGCTAGGGTTCACTAGTTCTTACTTATAAAATATAATATTGCTTTCCAAATATTTTAGTGCTAGAGTCTATGAAATATTAACGCTGCTGCTTTCGAGTGCGATGCATCAAAATCATACAGTGGTAGCTCAGTGGTAGTCTTACCTGAAACAGAAGCTTTCCTGTTCTGAGCCAGGCCCTTAACTAGCAGTTGCTTTAAAAAATTATGTTCAGTCGTAAATGTCATTCGCTTTAGATAAAGTGTGCTGGAAATGTAGTGTGCTGAAAAACATAGAGTAGATAAAATATGTTTTTTGTCATTTTTTATTAACCCCACATTTCCCAGCATGCGCCAATGAGCCTTGGATAACCCTGACCTTACTGTGACTTACAGTTACAACGGAACACCATTTTAAGCAATTGACAGTTAAGGACCTCGTTCAGAGACCAAACAGTGTCAACTGTTTGAGCCCAGTACTCGCTCAAATCTTTATGCTCACCCATTTTCTTGCTTCTATCTCTATTTTCTAACAACAAATGTTTACTTGCTGCCTAATATTGGACAGGAGCTGTGATCATATCTGTGATCATAATGTTATTTTGCCTGGTCTGTGTATTTGTGTCATTGTGATGCAAAACACACAATTTTAATTCTAAAAACTGCACCAAGGGATGGTGATGTAAGTGTAACCACTTTTAGTGGTACATTAACAGTGATGGGGAGAGTACTAACGAGGTAATTGGCCCTCCAAATTGAGAGAAAAAGAGTTCAATCCATCTTTTTAAAGATGATCATCCATCTTTTTAGGTTTCACACACGGCAGGCCGATTTTGGCTGACGGACCTTGAGTTTGACAGGTGGTATATTTGTCTCTATTTCAATCATGTTTGGCATGCAGATGCTAGTTCGATTGTTTGACAGAAATCCTTGCCTGTAGTACTAAGATTGTTGTTATTGTCATTTCGAGGCCGATCTCTTAATATCCGCTTAAAATCAATACTGATCCTCATCCCATGATACACAATTTAACCAGCATGGGAGCTGGAACAGATGCACACCAGAGATGTTCCTCCTTCATTCTTTCCTTTTATTAAAAGCAGATTTCTATCTGACACGTACCAACCTCGTGCTGCTGAGAGAGAAGCAAGAGAGAGACAATAATTCCTTTCTTGTAAACATAGAAGAGCTACTTGCTGATGCTGATGACTGTTGAAGAGGCTGATAGGTCGCACGTGATGCTGACTATCATGTGCTGTCTTTATTATCAGTTGACCATGTTGTCCCTGTTTAATGAAAACAGCTTTAAACTCTTTTTTTGTACAGCTGAGTTTTTCAGTGTGAACAGTGAAGAAAAAACGACTTTCAGGACACAGTGTCCTGACAGTCTATTTAGATGCACGTGGGCTAGAATAGACGATGTGTGAATGGATTACAGTACAGTGATCACAACAGACTAGTATTTTGGTATTGAATTAATTTACAGTTTGCATATGACCTTGATGCAGGAGTATAATTATTATCTGAGCATCACTGGCATGAAGGTCCTGGGTTCAAGCTCCAGGTGGAACCACCTGGATTCTTCCTGTGCGTGTTTATAAATTTGTGTGACTTTAGAAATGTGTGTGTGAGTGTGGAAAAGTATTAACAAATCACATATTCTTGTTTTAATCCACAAACACAGTCTAGCATTTTCTTGTTTTGCAAGCGTCCACCTGCTAGTCCATGTGAGCCGATTCATTTACGACCCTCCCTGCTTATCTCTCACTGCCTTTGTTCCCCTGCAGACATCAACAAGCTTTGGTGCTGCAAAGCCCCATTAAAAAAATAATACTGCAAAAACATTAGATGCCGTTGATGTTCCTTTATATTTCTTCAGCTGAAACATTAACATCTTGTACATTAACGACACAATCTAGTAGAAGTAGAAATGTAGGCAATTTAATTTTAAATTTCCTAACTGCCAATAACTTAAAGGTGCTTTGGTAAATGTGGTTTGGATACATGTGTACGTGTTTTTTTCTGCTGTGAAGATGTTGCCCATTTGAAGATCCTAAGCATTTTAAAGCCCAGTGTTTAGGGCCCAGAATATTTTATCTTTAGTATTGATGAATTTTAGGACGTATACCGCGACCTGCTGGCGAAATGTGAAACCGCAGGAAGTAATCAAGTATTTCAGAATTATCCTTGATAAGGTTCTTACGTCCCAGCTTTTCATTAGGGCAAGGCACACAGTAACACCCTGGACATGGCGCCAGTTAATTTCAGAGCAGACACATGGAAATAGTAAACATAGTATTCAAATAAAAGAGAGAAAAAAATTTGTGCTTACAATATCACATTTGCATTTAAAGCTGACTCTTTAATTCAGTTATGGTATACTGTCTAAGCATTAAAGGGGTTAAGGGGGCCTTACTCGGGAGCCCAGATCGCTTCATTAATGAAACCGCTGCAGTGCAGCAGGGAAACTGATACTTTACTTTATTAAACTTGAATCGATCGATGTCAATATCAAACGTTAGTATCGATACCGTCGATATTTGAGATTGATCCTCCCGCCACTAAAACGCGTCTGTATAGGCTGTTGTTTTACGCCTTTCCAGCAGTCGGCGCTGCATTCAAACTGCAGCTTTCTGTTGCGTGTGTGCTGGGGTTGGTGCGTGTTGTGTGCGAGGCAACGCTGCCATTTTGTTGAAGTGAACGCGTCGGTTCTGTCTGTAAATGCATTTTAAGAGAGCATTTTAACCAGTCGCGATTTTGATCGAATAGCGGGTAAGATGCTTTCCGCCGCCCAGTTACTCGACGAGTTGATGGGCAGAGATAGAAATTTGGCCCCGGATGAGAAGCGCTGTAACGTTCGCTGGGACCACGAGAGCGTAAGTTACGCAAAAACGTACAGTTAGCATTTTAGCTTAGCATATTTAGCATTCAATAGTAGCGCCTATTGAAGGTTAAATTCATATTAAAAAATGAATAGAAACCGCTTTTGTTTATATGTGTGGTTTTAATAACTGTTTAGGGTCGTTAAAAGCGGCTTGAGAACTAACCAATATGTTTAAGAATTAAGATAAAATGGGCTCTAGTTAAGCTAATTGGGTTAGCTATCACGCTAGCACTAGCATTGCTGTTTAGCATTCAACACACACAAAAAACGAGCGTGTCACGTTACCAAGTTTCCAACAAACACATTGTTTATTTATATTGCATCCAGGTGCACGTTGTTTTTAAGAGTATAGTCAAGTATAACCTATTTATTTTGGGATTTATATTTAATTATACACTAGCACACACCCACACCAGTCTTTCAAAAAAAACATCACGTGACTTAATTTCTTACAATAATGTTTTCACCTTTATGCGCTTGTATGCGCTGGAATTAATTATCTGCATTTAACCTTATCTCTGCGGTGAAACACTCTATTGAACTCGCACTAGGGGGCGGCAGTGAGCAAACGTGCCCGGCTGCCCTAGCCACTTCGCCCAGGGGAGCAGTTTAGAAGGGAATTTTGGAGGCATGTAAGGGTGCAGAACTTGTCTTGGTATTTAGAGATTATTAGAGCTTATTAAGTGGCCTTGAGCAAGGCACATGTGCTCACTGCTGCCCCCTAGTGAGTGTTTACTAATGTATCACTATAAATGCTTTTACACGTGATTGTTCTCTTTACCGAGCCGCAAATGGGGACAAACATTTATTTGTTAGTTTCCTCTCAAATGCAAATGATTTTGTGATGGTTGACATGATTGTAATTTTACCTTTTATTTTTTGCACTTTAGCTGCTGAAATTTTGCATGTAATCAAATTTGCAATGCACCTTCTTTCTTTCTTTTTTGTTTCAGGTCTGCAAGTATTATCTCTGTGGCTTCTGCCCAGCTGAGTTGTTTACTAACACACGCTCTGACTTGGGTAAGGTCTCATCCAAGGACATTTTAAAAAACGATTAGTGGCTGCTTAGCCCGTAACTGATTAGCTTAGATTAGCATGAATAAAAGCACATAAACACTGAGCAAAACAAGTTCAACCTAAAGAATGTAGATTTTATAAAGTCTGTAGTAAACATGTAATCACTAAATACTAACGAAACATAATTAAATGAAAAGCATAACTTCCATATCGTAGTTAATTTGGAATTTTATAAGATTATCAGAAATATCTTTCTAAGAAAACTAATTAATTTCTTGTCATTGGACTCATTAGCAGTGTTTAAATAATTTTCATATCATTGTTTTTTCTCGTTAGGTCCTTGTGAAAAGATTCACGATGAAAACCTTCGAAAAACGTACGATTATACATACATAAGATACTTTGCACTTCTTGTTTATATAACCTAAAAACTATGCAAAAATAACTTGGATTTTTATTAAGGTATGAAAAGAGCTCCCGATTCATGAAGGAAGGCTTTGAAAGGGAATTCCTGAGGTACCTGCAGAGTCTGCTGGCTGAAGTGGAGCGTCGAATCAGAAGAGGGCATGCCCGACTGGCACTGTCGCAGGCGCAGCAGAATGCTGGGGTATGTGACGGCTGTTAAAAAAGTTACCACCGCTTGGTTGTCTCTGATGGACCCTTAAGTGGGGCACCATTGGCCTCTGCTGTTTATAGTGGGATTAGGGGCATTATTAAATGTTATTAATTTCCAAATACTCTTGTTTTTGTAATCTTGTGGCATTTGTTATGCAAAAACTCTTAAATGGTGCCAATTTGCCTCTTTCACTGTATTTATATCAGTACTTGGTGTTACAGGGTCCTCCTGTGTCATGGAAGAATGAAGAAAAGGCCCAGGTCCTTACTGAAAAGATCGAAGCACTTGTTGTCCAGGTGTGTGAGAGATTTTTGTTTTTTGAGATGTTGCTGTTTTTGTGAGATTTTAAGTTCTCGACTATAATTTGTTTATATGTACAAAAAACGTTACTTTTTTGGTCCATTAACTCCTGTAATCCAATTCTTTTTTAAACTTTTAATGAGAGCTGCACGCTCATATTTTGTATTCATCGATATTGATTGTTGAAAAATGATAGAAACGAGTAGAGCAAAAATCCGACAGTTGATCGGAAACGGTTAAACAAGTGCATGGCGATATGTAAATTCTGATTCTGATCGTATCCACAGATTGAGGAGCTGGGTAACGAAGGCCGTGTTGAGGAAGCTCAGGGCATGATGAAGCTGGTGGAGCAGTTAAAGGAGGAAAGGGAACAACTTAGTTCAACACCATCAGTAAGTCAGAAACATATAACTGGTAATTGATTATTCTTCTCTGACAATATGTTTTGTTTTATTCTTGATTTAAGAACCAAATGTTTTGTTGTCAAACTTCATAAGTGGACTTTACCTGACTGATTTGTTTCTTTATTTCATTTAAGACAATTGAAAGCTATGCTGCTCAGGAAAAGCAGATGGAGGTTTGTGAAGTGTGTGGTGCTTTCCTCATCGTTGGAGATGCTCAGTCCAGAGTAGATGACCATCTAATGGGCAAACAACATATGGGCTACGCTAAAATTAAATCTACTGTGGAGGAACTTAAAGTGAGTGCTTTAATTATTTTGTTTGCATGATCAGTTTTACTTGAGTTTAGTGACCACCAGTCAAATGAGTCTGAAAGCCATGGTTCATTAACTGTTCTGACTTGAACAGTGTTGGTGTTAATATTTGTTTTCCCATTAACACATGCTCAGAGACTTAATACTTAATAATGTACTCAATAATGTGCTTTTAGGTTAAAGCATTTTAAACAGCCTGATCTTTTGCAGGAGAAACTCCACCGACGCTCCGAGGATCCAGAAAAAGATGATCGGGAGAAACGAGAAAAGGAGCGTGAGGACCGAGAGCGGGAAAGGGAGGAGCGAGAGAAAAGGCGCAAGGAGGAGGAAGAGCAGCGAGAGAAGGAGCGGGAAAAAGAACGCGAGAGGGAGCGTGAACGGGAGCGAGAGAGGGAACGAGAGCGCGAGAGGGAGCGCGAACGAGATCGACGCAGCAGGAGAAGTAACTCACGCAACCGGCACTCGAGTCGGGCGTCAGAGCGCCACAGGAGCCGATCTCGAGACAGGAGGAGGAGCAGGAGTAAGGAGCGAGACAGGAAACGCAGCAGGTAAAGTATGCACTCACTATACATACTGTAATCCGGAAGGCAGATTTGTTTTGTCATTTAGACTCAACGATTTTAGTACTTCTGCCTGAACCATGTTCTTTCTGTTCATTGATTAGGAGCCGTGACCGAGAGAGGAGGCGCAGCAGGGAGCGCAGTAGGGAGCGCTCCGACAGGAAGAGGCGTTCCCGCAGCAGGGAGAAAAGGAGGTCTCGCAGCTCTGAGCGCCGGAGCCACCGTCATCGCAGCCGCAGTCGAGACCGGGACCGGGACAGAGAGCGAGAAAAAGACAGAGGAAAGGATAAATCAACCCGAGACAAAGGTGAGACTGAAGGAAAATGCCGAAAGCTGCATGGCGCTGCAGTTTTGTGGTTAGGTTACAGAATTAGTAATCCGAAGGATGCTTGTTTAAATTTCACCAATGCTAGATTGCAAATTCTCAGTTTCTACTAGCACAACCTAACCGTGTGTGTTTCCTTTAGAGCGCAAAAGTACTGAAGAAAAGAAAAGCAACGGCAAGGGTTCAGGTGACGAGCGGCTTAGCGAGCCCACAAATGCTGAGCCCATGGAGGCAGAACCTCCTAAAGCAGAACTGAATGGCATCGCCGAAGATCTCCATTCTGAAGGTGACACTCAGTCCAATTAAAACTGATCTGATAGGACCTCAGATCAGCACCAGGTAAGTGCACTATCCCCCATCAGCTTAGCTCTTTCCTCCCCTCCCTTCCCTCCTTTTTCTTTCAGTTATGTCTGTGATTTTTCTTCCTGTTTTTATTAGTGCATCGTAAGTATGCACTGAAGATGGAACTAAAGGCTGAAACAGAAGAAGGTAGAATGAAACAAACCCAGAGGGAAAAGCCAGTGTAGTCCTGAAAAACATGCCTGGAGGTACCTTGTTTTGTATCGGTCATACACATGTCTCTTAGACAAGTTCTTCAAATTTACGTTTCCCCCCTCCCTTGCCTCTCCTTGTAACTACCTCGACTGTTGCTGCTCGCAGTAAGAATAAACTGTGGTGTTTGATTCATTTTTATACGTCGATCATTTGTGCTTATGTATGGATCAGCATATGTAAGCACACAGCAGTTTTAGCACTATCTGCAATGTCTTAAGGTTTTCACGGAAGGAGCTTTTTTATTATTTTTTTTACATTTATTAAATCTGCCATCAGTGTTAACTCTGATACATTTCATGGATGTGTGCTTCCTTGCCTTGCACTTTAATGCAGTCTGTTCTTAAAGTCGCTAGCGATTGGGATGATGGAAGTGTAGGGTTAATGAATTATTGCAGCCGACTACCATACCTCACACAGCGTTGGTGTTGTGAGCGACCCCCATGAAAAGCCAAATTAAAAATCAAGGATACTGTCAAACTGTGCAGGTACTCACCCAAGGTACTCCTTTCTCTACCCACATCCTTTTGAATGCTGTTGTCTGTGAACGTGTTTCAGAGCTTAGTTTTCTTTTGTTAATTTTTTTCCCATTAAACCAATAAAACACGGTTAATATCATTTGTTGTTCATTTCAAATCAATAAACTGTCTGCCATACTTTTCTAAATGTTGCGCCTTACAGTTGAACCCGTTTGATATCCCGAAGTCTCGATTCCTGGCACATTAAACTGAATTGAGTGTATGATTAATTTGTTGTTTTTACTTTTCCCTCTATGTTAAAGCCATTGTTTATAACTTGCACACTTGATCTTGTCATGCAATGATTGCTTAAATTTGGAAATAGATTTGTGTCCCTGTTATATGTCATGTTCTTATGTCGTGAACATATTAAAGCCTCAACCTTTAGTAATCGTATTGTCACATCGCTACATCAGAGAAGATGCTGGCTGCATAAACGAATCACTTTTCTAGATCTGTTCCAAACTGCATTAGTGTAATCTAAACGTTACCTCTTCATCAGTGTAGAATTCACAAGTACTTAAATATTCTAGTACACACTTGGTCATTGGTTAGGTGCACGTCAACGATCATGCATATTAATATTAGATCGGCTTAAACACTTTAAAAGACTGATGTTTGAAGAAACACCAGTTGTCTTTTCTTAAATGGTACAGTAAATAAGCTTAAATGGCATAGGTGCCTGTTGTCATCATCGGTATTTTGTCAACACTTCTGCTCTAGCTTGAGAATAGAAGTTATGCTGCATTCAGGTGCCTGTTTTCAGAAGAAATTTTTGAGCTACAAATCTAATGTAGAAGTGTTCCGCTGTAGCACTCGCTGTAGTTTTAAGGCTGATTTATACTTCTGCGTCGACTCTGCCCTAACATTTTATTTCGTAGGGCTCCTTTGACGTCATGTACACCGTCAAAAAATTCACTGCCACGATGTTAGATTGCTTAGAGTTTATGAAGGTTTGTCATGTTTACGCTCTTGGGAATGCAACAAGCCAGAATAATCATTTAAGATTTTAGCTGATCAATACTGAAAAACGAATTGTTTTGTATGTTGGATTATTAACAAAACATCAAGCTACCGCCTGAGGCTATATGGCTGTTCCTTTGTGGTTTGCATCACTGTTTTTTTCACTGGTCTGTCAGTTCAGCATGTAGTTCGAAAATTATTTAGACATAAGTGACAAAGGCTCTGTGGACTGGGATTTATGTTGACTCTGGTTCTGTGTTGTGACCGTGACATTTTTGACATAGAAGTATAAAATCGCCCTTTAAATATAAATGGTTTTATTATAATTGAAAGCATTTTATTGAGTTAATAAATGTGTGCAATATGATGAGCACCTGAAGGCAGCATCAGCATCGCAAGTGAGTGCTGGAAATGTGCGGTGGGGCAGCGGCATATCAAGCGGGTTTTACATTTTTTAAAAGTCTATAAAATAATTGTTACTCCAAGGTAATTTGTGTATGATCTGCTTAAATGATACACACATACTCATGGTGGTTGTGCAGCAAAGACCAAACTTAGGCTGCAAGTAGGATGAGGAAATGCAAAAACATCGTGCATCAGTCAAAACGGAGGTTTCATCACACTGACTGACCGAAAAAGTTTTAAAGGTTTATTGTAAATGCCTTACTATTACTGTCAAACGCTAAAGATAAGAAATAAATATAAATAACGTTGCCGTGTTTAAGATTTCAGCCACTAATTGAGTTTCTGATGATTTGTGCACGCTAGGAGATGCTGCGAAAGCTGAATGAAAGACCTGAAGAACGGCGACGTGCAAAACTCTGCTGCTTAAAACAAGGTGAACCACAGATGTGGCAGAATTAGAATAAATACACGGAGAATTAATGTTCAACAGTTAGCGGCTCTTTTCTACCCGTTTTACTGAAGCTTGTTTTATTTTCTTATACTTTTGTTTAGCTTCCATGCATTATCTATAGCCTTTAAGTGCGAAACGTTTGTTAGTGAGCGTCAGGTAAACATCTGTAACATGTCTGCACTGCAGATCTGGGTCTGCATGTTTTAGAATTTCAAGAACCGTTTTGGAGGTAGATGTACAGTGTTCAGAAAGATTCAGATTGGGCTCTGTCATCATTTTTGTAATTTTCTTCTTTTTCTGTAAGGTTTATCTGGAATGTTTAAGCCAGTATAGTTAAAAAAAGCAGATTTTCTTTGTTGAGATTTTAAAATCTGTATTTGTCTGAATAAAAAGGCCAAATCAATTGACACGTTGTTTGCTTTTTTTGAAATGCTGTAACAAAGTTGTTATAAAAGTTTTTAAACCCGTTTTTGCCTGTTTTTTTTCGATATTAATTAAAAAACTAGATGTCATGTCGGAACTAAGTCGCTGAAATGGGTTTGTCTACATTATCTTTATGCTTCATTATTTTTGACTTTTTCTATTTGTATAATGGGATATAGGGATTTAAATTCATTGATGGTTAATAATCGATTCATGTGGTGCCTGAATTGAATTGATGCTTAATTTAGGTTAAATCGTTACTCACTTTAAACTGCAGTGCAGTTTTTTTAAACACAATTTTCTACTTCAGAAATAAAAAAGTAGATATAGTTTCTATTAAAGGTGAGCAAAGTATTTAGTATTTATTTATTTCATGACAATACAAGGAATGTCATTGACAGTGGGCAGTGTACCACTGCAGCCCTATATTATAATGTATCAGAGTTCATACAGTTTTGTGTATTTATGTATATAAATTGTTTGGGTGAAAGCTCTATTAAAAGTACCTTTGTTATTTTGTATGTTATGCCAACTTCATTGCTTTTTTCCGGAAGCTCCAGCTTCCTCCCACTGTCTAAAAACATGCAGTTAAGTTTATTATTTTTAAAGCTGTGGTGGACAAAGATGACCAGAATTATTCTCATCTCTGCAGAGTCACAACACAACAAAGTAACCTGTGGTTTCCACCTGGCAACTGAAGCTTATACGTTTAAGCTTCAGTTGCCAGGTGGAAACCGCCGGTCTGTGCGTCCTGTGTCCACGTGGGGGCGGTATGGGGTCGCCCATAAGGATGTTTGGTGTCGAATAAAACATTTGATTCCTATTTCCACCTCTAGATGGTGTACTTAACGTTTCAATAATGTTTTAAAATGTAATATCTCGGGTTGTAAAAACACTATTCAGTGTTGGTATTTATGTAAGCACAATGTGTAATCAATTATGACCAGAGTTTATTTTTTTTGCTGCATTATTCACATTTCTTTACACCCAGAACAAAGGATATCCTTTCCCACCCTTCCTTTTCCCGTTTAACACCCTAGATTTTTAAAACACTGATGAAGTCGGCCTACGATTTTGTTCTCGGACTGTTCAACCGCGCTCAAGGACTCGTTATAACGTTTCCGTTTTCGGGCCGCTTGTAACGCCCCTCGAACATAGTGACGTCATAATGCCTTCTTCTGATGCCACTTTTGAAACCGACTACAGTTCAGCAGAGACGCGCAGCCTGGAGGATCTGAAGCTCTTTAACTCCTGATCTGATCGCTTTATCACAAATATTTTCATTATCTCGGATTGGACGCTGTATAAAGATCAGTACTTGTTTATTTTCTTTTCTATTTTGGGAAGGGATCAGTATTAAATAGCTTATAAAGTCGTTGTTCTGTAGTCATGTAGATGAATGAAGGTTTACTCTTGGATTGATGGAAAACTCTGGTCATCCATCTCTGGACCATCGAGATGGGTTCAGCTACTATATTAAGTCGTGGATTTGAAATGATATATTGAAAATGTGCTATAAAGGGCATTTTTGACACACAACACATAAGGTGGTAATAAATTATAACTTCCAACTTTTGTTGAGGATCTGTGAATGTGTTGTGGGAGAAATGATTTCTGAGGAACGAAGTAACCAATTACCCATCCAAACCCTTGGATTGTTGATCCGCTCCCCTAAAAAACGTCTGGCCAAACTTGGGAGGAAACCCAGCAATGGATCTCTACAGTAAGTACTTCTAATAATTCTTTATTTCAGTCTATCTGATGATTCCAATAATTATGATGTTTTTTTTGTAGGCTCAAGGAAGTCAAGAAATTTTGAGAGTTCAGTGCACTTGCAGTCCAAATTTTGTTCTAGTTTTCAAAGTCAAATAAAAATTGAAGGCATTTGCAGATGTTCTCATGTCAATAATAGTACCAGATGTTTGTCACATTGAGCAAAGACTCAAGACAACGAGGAAACCTGATGTGATCTTAAAATGTAAACACTGTCATTTCTAAATGGGTAAAGGAACAACACTGAAAGTTTAACATCTTCAGAGTTGGGGTGCTGTGGTAGTTCAATTTTTGTTATGACTTTGGTTCCATTCATGACAGACGATGCACATCACATCATACAGTCAGAGCAAACTGAGCCCAACACCAGCAACCTGGCATGAGATTCGAACCCGACATCCTTTCGATTACTAGTTCTGTACCCTAACCATTTGGCTACCACTGGCCCAGTGGGAAACAATATAATATTAAAGCTATACTTATTATCTCGTTAGTTGAGACTCTACAAATAAGCCAAGCTACTGCGTCTTCCATTAAATGTTTTTGTTTTTGTTTGTTTTAGATCTAACTCGTCTGAATGCACAACTCGATCTGCTGAGAGCACTGGTGTTAGACAGCCAGCTAGAAGTAAGATTCGTCGGCACAATAACAAACTGGCCACCATGTTCAACAGGAGTCCCGTACTAAGGGCCAGAGATTCTGGAAATCTCCCAGAAGATCTAAAGCTGGCAGATGACCCTGCCGAGCTGTCCAGCCAGCTTTCTGCCCCGGGAATTCTAAAAATATTTGGCAGCGACATCTGTCAAGGGACCAATTACAAGAGTGTGCTGGCAACGATTCGCTCCAGTGCCAGAGAACTGGTGAAAGAGGCCCTGGAGAGGTGAGCGCCTGATTGGAATAAGCACAGGTGGAAAGTAACCAACTACATATTCTCACGTAACTGCAATTGAGAAGGGTTATGTGTACTTTTACTCATGTAAATGTTATGTCAAATTATGTTCTGTTCAAAATATAATTCACTACATTAAAAATCTCATCTATTACTGAGTCACATTCACAAGTACTTATGCTCGTTAAATTCTAAGTACTTAGTACAAGACATAGCTTCCTCTTCCTTTAAAAAGTGACAGTACAGTTTACTCTCACGTACAGAGTTAATTTCACGAGTTATTTTGACACTTTGGTGTAAAAACTTGACTAGTAACTAGCAACTTAACCTCCTGAGACCCAGACTTTTCCCTGATGTGCATTTTTTATTTCGTCTACCTATTTGTGATTAGTAGGACCTAACAAGCATAAAAATTATATTTTTTATAAATTATAATTTATATTTCGCTTCATGTACAATGTCCTCGTATGGAGACAGTAGGTCTA
>JAOUQU010000017.1:2179006-2195498 GCA_028566735.1 Ammoglanis amapaensis | reverse complement strand
ACTGGTCGCCCGCCGCATTAGTTGGTACCCCAAAAGTAGCCCGCAGCTTCAAAAAGGTTGGTGACCCCTGTATTAGATATATTCTTTATTGATCCCAAATGAAAGTAAAGAAATTTAAAGAACGTTTTATGTGCAGCGTTTGTAAACATGTTCTTTTTTAATCACTAAAATTATTTGATTTTATATCTGAATAAGATAAATTGGGATTTTATGTATTTTTCTAACCACCTATATCAATATAAGTTTCAATTTAAGCATAAAACATTCTCTATGCTTTTTTGGTTTTGCTTTACATTATGTTTATTTTAAACTATACCAGAGGTCACACAGTCAATAGAGGTTCACATCTGTCCAAATAAATACACTGTCATCTCACTAAAAGTAAAAAACCACATACAACACACACACACACACACACACACATACCCACACACCCACACACACACACACACACACTTCATCATCATCTTGCTTTTTCCACATTTTTGAGCTTGGCACCTGTCATCCCTAAGCTCGCGTGCCTGTGTTTATTGTTTACGACTACATACTGCAGTCTTAACCCAGAGCATGCCGCTCCGTCGGGGGTACGTTTACCGAGCATGTCCTTCCAGAACAGCACACCAGGTTTAAATGCTCCCTAGGTGCTACCACATTGAGATTTTTAATGATTTTACAGTGAACAGAATCCCACATTCCCCTTTGAGGAGTCCCTTTACACTCGCCACGAGACGTACCGAGGTTATATAGGGCAGGCAAGTTTATGGAGGTTTCGAAGGTCGAGTCCTAAGACTGGAACTCCCTCTAAACAAGGAGAGAAGTGCAAGCTGTACCTTGTCACAGAAAAAGATAAAGAGTAAAACACAGGAATACCTGGAGGATGTGGGCAGTGTAGTGTACATCCTTTAATGCATGAATTGATGATTATTTTATATGGTATTTTTATATTAAAGATTATATATTTTATGCATAATATGCATATATACATCGATCTTTGATTATTTGAGCAAGATGTAGGCTAGCCCATATGTGTCAAGGTCATATGCGCAACGAATTAATTTTACTGCCGCAACACTAGAGGACATTGAGTTTTTGAGGGTTTTGCGATAAACGAGAGAACTCTTTTATATACTGTTTTAGAAATATTACTCTCATATAAAAGTATGTGTTAAACAATTTGTATGATCATTCACTTCCAATCCTGCAATTGTTAAGGAGTTTAATAGTAAAAGAAATATTACAACACACATAGAAAGTTAATAAGACTGGGAACAGACTCGAAAACAAATGTTCGAATGTGATCTATTAAACACTTTACACACATATTTGACCTTCCCCAGTTTTCCACTCCTACAGGTGACCTCTGGCCCTCTTAAATGACTCTGACGATCAGATAAGCTGAGCTTTCACCTCTGTGTAGTTCTTTCCAGCTGGGCAGGTTAGCGGTCCAATGTTATGCCTGACAAGCGCAGCCTACAGCTTGCTCACTTTCATGTCATCTTGCGGAATGTACATCGCCATCCATCTCGTCAGAAGAACAACATTGGCTTGACACAGCGGATGACAGTGCCTGGCCCCTGCAACACCTGCAACATCCTCCAGGGGTCCAATCAATCATCGGGGCTTTAGAGAAAGCCAAGACCTGCCCCCCACTTAGTTCAACACAACCCTGTTTATGAAAAAACTTTAATGGTGTCATTGTTTGTGTTTTGGGCTTATCCAGATGCCACTTAGGCCCAGGGGTTCGAATCTGATAGCGCTTTAGTGGAGAACTGTTCTGCTGCAGCAGCTGTTTGAAGAGCTATAATGTGCAAGAAATATTTCCTCATCAGTTTCGGCTGAAAATAAATGCCTGCATCTAAAAGCAATGTGCAATGAATTAAGCAGACGTGGTTTTAATCTCCAATATGATTTACAAGTATTATGTGCAAATGACTGTTTCCCATTTCTCATAAACTCTTGTGTGAATGGAGACCACCAGTGAAAGTGGGCCCAGAACCATCCGGTTCTATGATGGCGTTCCCATTTTAAATGGCAACTGCATTGTGTCATTCAACAAGACGGAGCGTTAAAAGTCAAATGGTTCACTACTTTTGGCTTTTGAGCTCAGCCCACTGTCATTAGTTACTGGCACAGAACAACTGCATGAGAGTACCAGACGCCCTTCCAACTTACTTGTGCTAATTTCAACACGGTGGCTTTTTCTATTCTTCACGTCATCTAAAGCTGTTCCAGACATCTGAAAAAGTTTTATTTATTGACTTCATTTCACGTCGAGGATGGGTTTTTACACTGCCCTGGGGTGATGCGAAGTTAATGTGTTTCTGCTGCTTAAACTTTCCTTAAGTGTTTAAACACTCGACGTATTGAAGCAGAAATGTGGAAGCCCGAATTCCAAGCTGGAGTAAAAGAAACCCAAATACTTTATTGGTATCTAGAGTGAAATAAGAAAAAAAAGATTAACGCAGGAGATTAAAAGCAAGAAATGAAAAAGAAAACAAAGTTAATAGGCACATACAGTTGCCAGAAAAAGTATCTAGATCTGCACAAACCACTTATAACGTGATTAGATTTTTATCCAAACCAATATGAAGGGCAGCAACATTTTTCTTATTAATAAAACACAACCAATTTTACCTTCTATAGCAAAGGTGGGACAATGATTGGAGGCTCTACAATTGTTCCTTGTTGTTCCTGTTTGATCAGCAACTACATAAAATTATTAAATCCATGGGTTCACACCCTGGACTAAATGAATTAATCAGTTTGTGAAATGAAGACACATTTTAATAAATGTTTTTAGTTTCCATTTGTAGTTCCTGCAAACATTATTATAATTTCTAGCATAAGTAAGATGCATGTGACTATTCAAGAGCGCTACTGAATACCCTTTTTCTTTCTAACTAAGAATACTTATTTACAAATTTGATAATTGTATTTAATGGCCCTATTTATATTCAAGGCACACACATTTTAAGATGCAAATAGTAGCAGTTTGAGTAAACATCTGACCTGTGTAACGGCATTCAGACTATTAGAGTTAACTCAGTTAACAACTGAGATTTATTTTATCCATGCCAGTGAGTTGAAGTAGGGTTGTTGCTTCCTTTTGAAGACGTGGTGTTTCCTCTATTTCATTGTAACACCCCCCCCCCCCCTCCTTGATGCATTAAATTAATTTAATATTTTCTCACTTGCTGTTCAAGCTGATGGTGCACACTCATAAAAAACAACTTTCCCACAACAGCTTTTTCAAATTTGGGGCTTACGACGTTCTGCCATAAGCCACAAATTACCCCCCTCTAGCAGCAGCGAATTAGGTACAATTTTCTGTTTGCTATAAAAAAACGAAGAAAATGGGGAAAGAGAATGGGGGGGGGCGATATAGGTTGGACCAGGGACCACCATGGAAGGCGGTGGTGAGATGACGGTGAGTGTGTTCGCCTGCCGTCGGTTTGGGTGGTAGGGCGGTGTTACAAACACTGATCCACACAATAATCAATGCACTTAAAGACAATGGAGCATTTCATCCCAGTGTGCCCCAGCTGTTCAATAGCTCGGTTCAAGCACTGTGCTGTTTATGTTCTTCCACACGAGGCTGTATGCCACCCCATCTCAGTACCTCTTTGATAGGCCCACCACAATGAAAGCCAAAGTAAAGCTGGCATATTAATATCACAGCTGAATGGGTGGCGAGCATTTTATTGAGCTAAATTTAGCTGCATACATTTTACATAAGGAGATCTTACTCATGCCAGCACTTACTTTAGCCCGTTCTGTTGGATTAAATTGAAAGGAATAAATTGGAGAATAAGGGTTAGTCGTGATCAATGCCAGTTTTTTTTATTGTCTTTTAAAATTCCATTCCCAGATTTCTATTTGCTTCTCACAAATGCCTAGAATTCATTAAAGATTTAACACATACCAAATTTATTAACAAAAAATAGCAATATTTTAGTCTAAAGCATTTAAGCAATGTACTTTCCAAACCACATTCTAGAAACATCCAGTGAATTAAAGAGAGAACTCCTTTTTCTATATAATTCATTGAGTTGCCTGGGCCGATTTTATCAAAGACCAGATCACAAACACTTTCCTGTATGTTAATTACACTTCCTTCTGGCTTTTTGATCCAATCACAGTCATTTTTTATTCATGACGGCAGGGTTAACAGAACTAATTAATGGTTGACACAGACTACTCCTGGCCTGAGGTGAAAGGTTGTGTTTCAAATGACGGCATCTGTTTTGGTAACATTGATTGCACTGTGTTGAATTTCAGGAAAAATTATTTTCAGGACTGTTGGAAAGTCTGTATTTGACTAGCGGAAATGTCACTATTATCAGTAAGTACGGTGCACGTTATTGTTGTAGTAAATGGGCATGTAATGAATAATAAAAGTATCACAATTGGAAATTGCTTAAATTACAATACTTCAAGTTTGAAACTATAAATTCTCTGAAATTTCTGTTTTTTTACTAGTGGTCGTAGACCTCTGGACCGCTGTGCGTGTATCAAATCTTCTATATTATGACTATATTCACATGGATCACACTTGTATGTTTTGTTTTTACTGCCTTGTTCTTTGGGGTCTAGAAGGGCTACAGGGACTTAGGGTTGAATAAAACTGTAATATTTGAATTAATATGTTTGTGTAAAGTATATTCTAAGCTACATTTAAGAGTCATGCTATAAATACTGTATAGTAAAAAAGTAAATATATTTTTACAATATTTTAAAACTATCCATCTAATATCTAGTTTTACCATTGCTTAATCCTATTTAGGGTAACGGTTAAACGAAGATTAAATCAAACACCTAAACATATGAATCCTAAATCTGTTGCAGGGTACTGAGACAAACACATTATATATAAGATTATAAGATTTGGTGCTAATTATATGTTAATGTTAATATTTGAAACTTCTGCTTTATTAATAAATGAAAGGTTTCCTATATAAAGAATAAATAAGTGCATTGGATAGACAAGTGGCCTGAGCGGACCAGGCAGGGGTTAGGGTACAGGACTACCAAAAAACGCTACCACTCCTTACCACTGCTAGGTTGGGCCCTTAAGCAAGGCCCCTTGAGCATGGCCTACATTCCTCTGTAACCTGTATCTGTATTGTCAGTGACTTTAGATTAAGACGTCTGCAAAATGCTGAAAATGTAAATGTAATCCCTTTATCAACAGGGAAAAGTCAAGACTAGAAGCTGGTAAATAAAATGGGCACTGGGCCTAAGCATCAACTACGGGCATCAGGGCACCATCTGCAAGTAAGCAGCAGGGTGCCAGAGGTTATTTGTGAGACTGTGTTGGGGCCACGAGTGTAGAAGAAGGTTAGGGTGGTTTGGGAACCACACGAAATCCAATGAAAGACATCATATCCGGACACACTGTAAAAATGCAGCTTGCCTTTTTAGTCTTGCAGATGTTATAATGAGGCTGATTGGATTTGAATTAAACCCAAATGGATTTTTTTTTGGTGGTTGCTAGACCTCACTCGTCAGTGAGGTTGGGAACAGGTGGCGACAATCGGGAGGTTTCTGTACAAAGAACAATAGAGTACAATTAATGACTAAAGGAAATAAAGGAACTGGTGATTTTGGAATCGTTCGATTTTTGAAAAGATTTTCTCCAACAGATGTCATCTAATTAGTGCTGGTTATTTTATCTTTCACCCTGTCAAAATGTGCTATGGTTGTGACAGCACCGTTGGATGTCGGTGATGAACACAGCCGGGGTGTGAGCTCATGTTCTTACTGGGTGGCTTTCCAGCTGTATGTCATTGTCACATGCTGGCACACTGTTCTGGCTAGAAATGAGGGGTATAAGGGCGTATGAGGGACGTGGGTGATCCACTTTTACGAAACACATGCACACACACTCAAGCACATATTCACTGACCCCCTAGCACACGTTTAAATGTCTATTCAATCAAAACCCTTGGTTTTCAGGATGCTTTAAAAACATATGTCATGAAGTGGTTAACCCGATCATATCTTATATCTTTGTTCAAGTTCTAAGCTGCAAACTTTATATAGATATGATTATATAGTTATAATATCAAATATAGTATGTACTTTTAGTATTACTTTTTAAAAACCAGGGTACCCACTTGGATCTGCATGAAATATGGCTACTACATCTCTTTGTGATGCATGAAATCTCGTCTTTATTTGGTGTGAATGAAGTCAAAGGAGCTGGAAAAATGAGATGAAAGCGAGGAGTGGTGATTTATAATTGGATAGTGCGCCAATGGATGGAAAAGTGAAGGAGAGCAAAGTTTGCCAGAAAAAGCAATCTCCAAAAACCCAAGCTCCGTGTGTGTAAGGCAGTCATTAAAATTTGTGGCAAGAATGTGTGTGCATATGTGCAGGTTTGTAGAGACCGGGGTATAAAACACTGTATATATGTACTAAAGCTGGTCATTAAAGAGCTGGGTGAGAGTTTGGCCTCTGATCTGTTGTGCCATTTTGGCAGCTGGATTTGGTGACGACACTGGACACTACTGATTTAGCAAGCTCCCTTGTATTGGACCTCTCTCCAACGGCACATCATTCTGTCATCTCCTCTGATCTTACTCCATCTCTCCCTCGTCCGTCTTTCTAACATATGTATCCACTTTTGGTAATTAATAGATCATCCTTAGATACCTCAAAAGATTATGTCTGGCAAATGTGATGATAGGAAACTGTAACCAAATCATCTTCCATTCATTGTGGAGCCAAAAGATTACATATAGAATTAAAATACAAATCTAAAAATAGACGACAAATGAATAGTGTAACCATGGTTATCACAAAACTACAAATATACATTACGTTTTTCAGTCAGACTCTTACTTGTACATTTTGAATAAACAATTCAATATCTGTCAAGAATTTGAGAGGGTAAAGAACTTGCATTAAGCTTGAGGCGTATCTATGTACCATGTAGGTGGGAACGGTCTAAGAACTAAATAGTATCCAGTAAGTACAGCACTTTTGGAGTTTAAAAAACAGAACTCTGCTTATGATTGATCTGTGTTTGATATATCACTCACAAATCAAAAAACCTTGAAAACAAAAACTCTGCAGTGTAGTTTGTGTGTTCAGCAAGTAGGTGAAATCAGCATCACATAAAGGCACCTCTTTCTGTATGTCTGCATTTTGATTTCATTCGCCTTTCGCCAAGTTCCTCAGGGGAAACTGTTTAAACTGGTAGGGTGTCTGAGGTTGTCGAAGTGTTAAACCTTACCTGTTTGATTTGGCGTCAGAAAAAAGGCTAGAGTCATCACAGCCTGTGTGGACCTTGAAACCTCGACCTGGCTGCCTGCATCTGAGAGAAGATGTGAGTTATGATAAGTCGTTGTGGATAAACCACAGAGAGCCACAAAGAGATGTGCAGCATTTTTACTGGCATCTCCGCTAAAGGGGTGTCACATAAATATCTATCCATCACATTCATAATGCCATTAACATGCCTAATGTGACAGTGATTCAGCATACGGTGAAGGTTTGAGTGATGACATGTTAGGGGCCACATATTTGGGGCTTGTTATGATAACTGTCTTTTCACGAGGAACTGATTTGACTGTGGATTTACTGGACTAAGGCCTTCATTCTTTTACAAATGATTTGAGACCGGAAAAATATAGATTAGATTTAGCACATTTGTAAGCTCAGTGCACATATGTTTTAAAGGGTTTTGATGGTGTGGGGTTAAGAGTTGAGACAAAGAAGGGAGAGATTTAAAGCGAGCATGGTGCAAGTGTTAGGTCAAAGATAGGCTGAGATTTTATTATTCTGCTGGGATCAAGTTAAATACAGGGAGTTATTCAGAGCAAATGATGGAGGAATCTTTCCATTACCATTCCATGTGGTAGGAGTGAAACGTTGTGTGCGATCCAAAGTCAGCTGCAATCTTCCAGCTAATCTCTCCCTTGTCTCGCTCGCCATCTCCCTCCCAATGTAACACTTCCATTATTTTGTCAGGTGCAGAGTTTTTACTCCTCAGTTTCATTCACTGATCTTAACCCCGTTACTCTCTGAATGGCCGCTGTTATGCCTGGTCGTTTTGCTTAATTTTTAGCTGAAGATAAAAATATGGCACATAAAAACAAATCCCTCATAAGTACTTCATGATTTATTTAGTTATCAAACGTGTATCAAAAGAATAAAGATGATCTTAGTTATAAGTGCATTCATTTCTCGGCAATCCCTGGGTGTCTCTTAAAATATTTTAAAAGATCTGCTATAGAGGACCCCTGACCTATAGTGACCTGATTTGTGGATTAAACTTTGATCCTATTTATCCATGTTTTTAAATATGTTATATTTTTATTAGATGCCTTTATTTGTCATTATGTAGATGTAGAGTAAATTCCTTCTTTGCATATCCAGCTTGTTGGAAGTTGCGAGGTTGGACATTGTAGACCACCTCTGGAGCAGACAGGGTTAAAGGTTTTGCTCAAGAGTCCAACAGTGGCTGAATAGTCGAGCCAAACTCTGGTTGCTAGTCCAAAGCTCTGCCGTTGTCTATTTAAGCATTTTTTCTCATTTATATTTAAATTATTACAGTATTCAGAGTAAACTACATGTCTGACCTATTGCCATCAGCCATATAAATCAAAGTATATGCTTATATTATTTTCCTTAATTTCCTTTAAAATATATTTTTTATTTTTATTAATTTCCTAATAATTTTCTTGTTGTTGCATATCTGTGTATCTTTACCTGAAATACATTTCATACGTTTAATTTAACTGCACTGAGCCCTGACCCCAACCCCACCAAACAATGCAGACCTCATAAATACTCTTGGATTTTTTTTTCCTTTTTTGTGTGCATGGACAAAAACATCTACAAATTCCATTTTTGTCAAAACTTTTTAAGGTGTTTTGTGCAGTAAATCTTCAAAGCCCTTCATCCCACATGTGGATTTTTTTAAACAAAGCACCAAACTGCTACACTAGACCCTTTCTTTAAACTCCTATTGCCCACTGAGTTAAATAACATTCGCAAGCTATCAGGTTGCATTGACATCACCTTTGAGACAGCTTTTGTAAAAATATGTAAAGGGGATACAAATTTACCAATTTCCTGGATATAGAGAAATAAATGGGCAAAGCTGTTCGACCATTGTGTAACCAAATCGCTGACCATCCGGTAACAATCTCGTGTATTTATTTGACTTGGAAGAATAGTGCCAATAGCTTCATTAGTATAATAAATAAAGCCGCTATGTAATACCCATCAGTGCTGTCAGCAGTTGTTGCACATGTAATTAATCAAGCTGTAGTCCTGAGAAAAATGAAAATGTTAAAAATGAACCGTATATGTAGTCATGGAATGATCTTTTTCTATATGTATCATTGCATGAAGCAACAAATATGAAGAACTGACATTAAGATCTAAAGTTATTTTCCCAAAATATAAATGACGTCATAAATTGGAATACGTATCTAGGTTGGTTCTATATACCACATATATACGACCTGGCAGGTGTGTGGCTCACAACAGGGCTCGATCATGGGTTCGATCTCCTGTTAGATCAGTTTAGACCTGCTTGCGTTTAAACCAGATCTCAGTTCGGTCCAACAGTCCAAAGACGCGCAGGCAGGTACATTACTGGATTAAATTTTAATTTAACCATGTAAACTAAAAACAAACTAAACCATTTTTAGCCATCGATGTAATCAAAATGTAAAACGCGACGTTAATCTTTTTTATATAAACAAAGAAACCCTTATTTGACAAACAACATGAAAAATAGTTGGAATACAATAATTGGAGCTTTGGAGCATCATTTATCAGCATTTTTTTTTACTATGAACATTACTAACTATTTAACATTTGAACTTAAAACATTTACAAGATTACCACTTCTATTAAAGTTTATGAGACTTTTTGGAAACGATAATAATGTGATATCGATATAAAACAGGGTTTAAAATAAACAAGCAAAATACCCTTTTGTGTACCCTTTACCCCCCAACCGATTCCCGTTTCTGTATAAAAGTCTGAACAAGTGTTGTTGGCTTTTTTTTGATAATGGACCTGTTTGTTCATCTTGTCAATAATTTCCTCCTAAACTCAATGACGAAATATCGTAACTATAAAACAATCAATTGGAAACAGCACGTCAGTACCAGCAAGCATCGATCACTTACAGCAGTTATTAATCATATAAACAGCTTTCAGGTGTCTCGTATTTAGGATATAATGTTTTAAAGTCAATGTTTTGAGTTGAAATGTGTTAAGCAGCCCGGGGCAGGAAAACGAGACAATCGAATGATTTTGATGCAGTGATACAGAACTACAGCTGTATGAGCCGTTCTGTCAGGTCTTGAAGTGATTATTATAATGTGCTCTCAGAGGAAAAGATGCTATAAGTCGTGTTATATATGTTTAAAGTGCCTTCATAGCGGTACCATTTTATTACTGAGAAGAAAAAGGCGCACATGGCGGACAGCAAAGTGTTAGAGAAAGCACTTAAATGATATAAACGACAGTATAAGAAAATGTTTGGTAGTTAAATACTTGACAATTTTATTTTGTATTTTGTAAAAAAAAATAAAAATAAACAATTTTACAACGGTTACACAGGCTACTTTAGTAAAATCAATCGATCAGTAAAATAAATTAATGGCTATAATGGTTCATAAAATTTAATTTACTAATATTCTCAGTCTTTAAATGTTCATATATTACAATAGTATTTAAATACATGACTTAGTTGTATAGTAATATTAATAACAATTGGCTAATAATAGAATTAATAGAGTTTTATTATACTGAATTTGGAAAGACAAACGAACAAGAGAAAATACATTAAAAAAAATTAAAGTATTTTTTTTATTGTTTTATATTGTACATTCTATTGAGGTGAAATTTGAATTACGTAAATAAAATTATTCGTTGTCTTAAATTAATTTTCTTAAAATAGATTAATACACTATAAATAGGATTGGAGCTTATTTTTTGATGAAACCAAATTATTAATGTAAGAAGTTTTTGTTTTAAAGAGTTTCACATAATTCATAAATTCATCACAACTTACTTATGGATAAAAAATTTATTTAAGAAAAACTTTTTTTCATTAACCGTTGGATTTTCAGTTTTTATTAAATTATTAGGCGTTAATAATTACTTATGCAAATGAAATTATTATAAGTCTAAGTACAATAACGTTTAGATTTTATTCAATAACAGAATTGACACAATTAAGAAGTTGATAATCATGACAGGTCGGTTTTTATAAGTTTTAATAATTATTTTATTTAATAGGCCATAAGAAAGAATTATTGCCATTTAAATAGTTCTGAATTCACTCAAAGCAGCTTGTAAATGCAGGTGAGATAAAAAAAACGTCTTTCTCTTAAAAATTCCCAATGACACCGTGAGGAAAGTCATTTCTAATCGATGCCATTAAAGTCTCACTGCCTTCTGGAAGCTTAACATGTCATTAACAATAATCCTGAGAAAAAAATCCTGTTTCTATCGGCACACTGGAATTATTCAACGACAGAGTTTATGTAAGCGCGTTTATTTAGTAGTTCGGGGCTGCTTAGGTTTTGCAGTTTCTGGTAGTCGTACGGAAGACTGAAAAACGGGGGAAAGGAGGTGGGATGGAGGACAGCCGAGGGTGCATACGGAGAACTCGAAGGTAGCGGAGTGGAGCCCAGAGAGTCCGGAGAGAAAGCTTTAGGATGGATGGAACTCCGAGAGAAGAAAGTGGACAACGCTGGGAGAACCGTGCCAGGTGGAGCGCCGGGCAAACACGGCGGCTGTGCGGCGTGGCGAAATCCAAACGGATAGACATCCAAGCTTGGTAAGGGCACACAAGACGCGCCGAGTCCGTAAGCCCCATATTGGATGTTGGGAAACCCGACGGGCTCTAACGGGTGCTCTTTAAGCAATCCGAATCGGAAGTGCTGCCGTTTGAAGCGTTTCCTTCTGCGCAAGAAGCTGCCGTTCTCAAACATGTCGGCTGAATTCGGGTCCAGCGTCCAGTAATTACCTTTACCTGGGTTGCCAGGTTCTCGGGGCATCTTGACGAAGCAGTCGTTAAGCGATAGATTGTGACGGATTGAGTTCTGCCAGGCTGGAAATTTTTCCCGGTAATAGGCGAAACGTTGGCTGATGAAGTCGCAGATCTCGCTGAGAGTCAGTCTCTTTTTGGGACTTTGCAGGATGGCCATGGTGATCAATGCTATATAAGAGTACGGCGGCTTGACTGTGGCACTTTTATTTGGTCCGGAAGGAAATCTGGACAATGCATTTTCATCATCTTCGCAGTACCTGGCAGTAAGAGACTCCGAGTCTAATCCAGTCTCCACTTGCAGTGATTCAGACTGGCTCTCTTCTGCAGAATCTTTAGTCTCTTCACCCACCACGTCGATCACCAAGTCGTCCATGAAATCCGTATCCAATGTCATAGTAGCAAATCCAAAAACAAGTCCTGTTCCACCAGCTCTAACAGGTGAGGTCCTGAGCTCAGTACCAGTACAAATTTCAGCACCAGTCCAAATTTCGGTCAAGAAGGAAAAAAAGCTCTCAGACTGGCTCGGTACATATCAGCCTAACCACAATCGTTCATTCATCGAACTCTAAAGAAGAGTATCTTCAAAACAAAACGCTTTCACAGCATTGGAGGCAGGAGGGGGAAACAGTTGGCGACGCAACGAAAAGTTCTCCTACCACAGTCCAGCATCCGCCCCTTAGCAGCTGGATTTCCGTTGCTCTCTCAGATCAGGTGATTATGATGTCATAAAGTACGGAAGACAAAATCCACTTTAGAAAACCAGCAGCACAACATAATTAATCGCAGGATCATAATCAAGTATTAAAACTAATTAAATAATGCGCAAAATGTATCATTTTTTTACAGTGTGTGTGTCTGGTTTAAGATGCTTTAAAATAATACATAATAAACCTCAATGTATGCTTTTTAGGAGCAATGTTGTCTTGATGTTCGTTAAACTTCTGAAAGTAATGCACATAATTGTATAACAGATTCGAAGGAATAAATATATGAACGTCTTTTTATTTCTGACTGTTGGCTTCAATAAATGTATTAATTATTAACATAATAAAAATAATTTAAATAAGAAACAAGGCGCCTTTTTTGTTCGAATCTATCTACAAGTAGCCCGAGCTGAGCACATGAGCACCAATGAAAAATAATTGTGACTTTCTACATTGCAGATGTTCACTGGATTTAAATAAATACTGTACTGTATTAAAATAAATGCAATTGACAAACATTTCAACTTCGGGCAGTTGATTAGATTATATGCAAACGCAGTAACCATTTAAAAAATTAAATGTTTTACATAAAATCAAATCAATGTCTCTGTATGCGTTGACTCTTTTAAAAAGAAGCAACAGTTGTTGTTTATTAAAGATAAATAGTAGAAACATTAATTTCTTTTGAAGTCATGGACACTTATCAAGACAGCATGTTTTAAAAGACCGGATGGTTTGCAAAGACACATAAAATCAATACCACGTCACCTGACTTAATACAATTCCTCCTGTTCAAAAAGTAAAACGTTTTTCTTTTTAAAAACAGACAAACTGCATATGAATGAGTTTAAATGTTTATTATTATTGCAAAGAAACGCATATAAATACTACTACTAATAATAAAAAATATAAACGACTTAAGTATATATATTAAAGTATGAAGGATGCCCTATTTCAAGTTTGATTGATCTTTTATAGTAGTGGCTCTTTTGAGCTTTTATCGTTGTTTTATCGCAACTTTTCGTGATTCAACAAAAAGACCATCAAGTAGATGTAAACTTAATTCTGCAGCAGGTGGGATGAAAGCAATTTTTACCGAGATAAAAGCCAGTATTATGTGTATGTTTTCAATTGAACAAGCCTCTGGTTGCTTGTGTTTAATATAAGTGGTCCCTTTTTTGTTTGGGATGCTCACATTTCCTGCCCATAATCGTTATCGGGCCCGAAGTCTGGTCTGGGTGGGCTACAATACAGCACGAAAGCTGCACTGGATTTTCCCAATCTATCAAACATGTGTTGATATTAGAAACAGGTCCGACACAGCGGAAAAAGGCGAAAGGAATGGTTTCAATAAGTGAAAAAGTTGGAAAATAACTCAGTCCTGCAGGGCTACGTTTCTATCATGTGGGGAGACAAATATTTGTTCTTCCAACTGGCTGTCTTAATGATTGCAGGAGACGTAATATTCCTTAAAAGACACTGGAGCGTGACTAAAATCTAAACTAAGTTTAATTAAACACAGTAAATAGCGTCCTGGTACAAAATCAAACAGAACCAACAAAACATCAAGTTCTGACTTCAATGTACATTCGGTTTTTTCCCCTCAATAGTTTTCTATAAAAGATAAATTGGTATGAAAATAAACGAAAGCGTCAATTCTATACAGATCCTACATTGTAAAAGTTTTCTAATGCTGTTCATGAACTGGTAAAACCCAATTTACATTTTTAAAACATGCATTTTTAAAAACAGTGTCATGTGGCAACAATAAAAACATAATCTCAACATTGCACGATGATTACCTCTGCAAACACTGAAAATAATATTATAAATCAGTTATATTTTTTATATATTTTTCTATAACACGTTAAAAAGGCCGATATAAAACAATGAACTATGAAATCGAACATTTCTATTTGTGTAACAACGTGTTCCTTTCCAGGTTCGACTGTAACATTCTTAAGAGATGATTGGAAGTTAAATCGACTATAAAATAGCTGAACCTGTTTTAAACAAAGTTAATACACAATATTCCAAGAACACATCCTCAACAAAATGCACCTTTTATTACAGTATCACCCATTCACACCTATAGTGGAAATTGCTTGGAAGAAAGACCCAAATATAGGCTAAAAACCCTTTGTAAATGTCGAAGGAAACCATTATAATCAATGTTCCCAAGTTCTCATAATCCAAAAACTAGACCCAAACGCTTGACTCTATTACTGGACCCAGAGGATTCAGAGCACCACTGCTGCATGTGCTATTAATCCGAAGCACCAACACAACAGTAGAACTTCTGCTGGACATTATTTATTTAAAGCAAAATAAAGACACTTGTGGTTGATATTGCTTTAATTTTTAATCATTGCATCAAAATTTTAGGGTGAGTACATTTTGTCTTTCTTTCTTTGTCTCTTTTTAAGTCTCTCAGTTTGTTTAATTCATGCTCCTAACCACAAGTTTGCAAGACACAAGTCGTTTCCAAAATGTAGTTTTAGTGGCTTTCTGTGAGCACTTGTGTGTGGCACATTCGAGTGATTTGTGGCCACGCTGTTCTGTTTTTCTACAGGACATAAAGGCTTAATGTAGGATTATTTTATTTAAAAGAAACGTTTACCAAAAAACCCTAGTTTTATAAAGCTAACCACAAACTACCATCACTTAGTGTCATCCACAATATAACTGTCTAAAGCTGCACCACCTTGGAGCACAGTGGATCAATCTGAGAATGTGATTTTATTATTTGTAAACATGTTGGATAAAAAGCCCAGTGGTAGTTTTATATAACAGTTTTTCTTTATTTCCCGTAATTAAAATTACAGCTAGTCTATATGCAGTTTTAATGTTATACATAAAATATAAAAGCCCATTTACAGAACAGCAGCTTCATACAATTATACGGTAATTATCCAAAATAAATACTAAATGCTACTACAAATTAAGAGTAATTTGTTGTATTTTTTTAAAACTAAAATATACTTTCTTTTACAGCAGAACTGTGACGTGGCCAAATTACCGAGAAAGTAGCAAAACAATAAGAATGTTCAGATATGGAAAATATGGCAAACTGAAAAATATTCACAGTTCTATTATAATCACAAACAAAACAAACTCCTTCAAAATCCTTCAAATTTAAGTAAAAACAGTAAAATATAATATACTGAATTTAGTGCTCAATCGCGTTATCAGACAGTGTAATTAAAATGCAGGTATAAACTTAAGAAGTATTTATTAAGAACTATATATACAAAGTTATATTATTATTCTCCATGCATACATTATACACTTCTTTGATTAGTTGCACCATAGTGTTCTGACATAAAGTGCTCTAGTATAATGTAAAACTTTAATTAATTTAAAACGTAAAACATTAATACTATTATTTTATAGTGTGGTTTAACGTGACCAAAATGCGTTACAAATAAACCTTGGCTCATAACAAGTACGTGATTATTCAATGCTAAAATCGATTTTAGGACACGTGTTTATTTGATAATTTATTAGCATTTAAAATAAGTAATTACGCATGTAAATATAAGTAAAGTGAAAAAAACATTTACTGTTTTTAGACTATAATCTTCGTTGGTTCTACAATTCATTATAATTATAACAGATTACAAATACAAATTAAATTCGCCCCCTGGTGGTCACGTGTGCGCTTGTTACTTGTTGCTTATTGTCTATATAGTGTTTGATCTACGTCTCAGTGATGTAACTCTTATTAGTATAATTCTGCGTTTGGATGGGTATTTTTAATTAT
>JAOUQU010000017.1:2158188-2178087 GCA_028566735.1 Ammoglanis amapaensis | reverse complement strand
CTTGTGAGACTACTGGACAATTTCACATTTCCGATCGACCTAGTGCATGTTTTTGGACCGTGGGAGGAAACCGGAGTACCCGGAGGAAACCCACGCTGACACGGAAAGAACATGCAAACTCTGCACAGAAAGTCCCCAGCCCGACCCGGAGATGAAACCCGGGACTTCTTGCTGTGAGGCGACAGTGCTGAACCACTCAGCCACCGTGCCGCCAACCCTCAACTTTAAATAAAGGTTGAAAGTGTCGATGATAATGTCAAAATAACCAACACACTAAAATGTAATGGAAATACCCAAATAATGTCAATAGGACCCTAGTAAGTAAAGTCACAGTTTGTTAAACAGCAAATATGTTGGAAGTATTTGATCTCCAATTTACTTCTTCGCTACTCAGGTCACATTTTATCCACTCACACCATAACTTTAGACCCAAAATATTGGCAGCGGTTGAGTGAAAGCCTTTCCTCATGCAGTATGAGAACATCCCGGTGTATAAAAAGGTCCCTTTGGAATTTAAAAAAAGATAAAATTCTCAAAATACAGTATCAGAAATAGTTATTATAAGACCAAATGGAATACGACAAACTTTTTTGTTTATAGTATGTCCAATGGCTTGAACAGCTTTTCGCGACAAAAAAATCTAATTAAAATATATTATTTATATATTACATGTATGTTATATTGTTTAGATTGATTTATATTTTGCCATTTATACATCTTTATCCATACTAATAGTACAGCACATACATCACACCATGCACGGCGGTTTAATTTTTTTTATCCATTTTATCATTTGTATCATGTGATTATTGTGAAGAAGAGTCTTTATGACTGAATTATTAACATGTCCGGGTTCTTATTGGATTTTTCTGCCAACGGGAGATTGTCTAAGCAATTCAGGATTAAGAGCCGTACGTGAGTAATAACCCAGTAGTTGTGGATTACTAGTCTAATTAATGCTCTAACTACCTGTCCTAGATATGCAGGGAATCATAATGCACAGTTATAAGATTAAAAGAATAAACACGTGTTGTGGTAACATTTCAATAACGTTTTAATACCAAGACTAATCAGAAGTTTAAGTTGATGATAAATGCCACATAGCTTCCTAATTACTTCACAGTCTTTATAAAGGGTCGTACAGCCCATGTAGTACATTGTGTCTCAGTCAACATTCGGACACAAACATGGTTGGAGAAGTGGCATTTTCCACTGCGCACTAGTGTTGAATTCCAGTTTGAATCTGTGCAAGTTTGATATGAGATTAGTTACCCCACTCCCTAAAGCACACACATTAACTTAGAGAGAGCAAGAGGTGCCCGGTATACCACCAGGGAGAAAAGGATCGAAACAACAAATTAAATAAAACATGCATCGATACATCGCTTAAATAATTTAGAAATAAACTAAAGCATTACTGGAATGGAACGAGTCTTTTCTCATTTCGTGCTTGTTTTAAGATGCAATGTAAAGTACATGAATTTAAAATTGAAGACCATATTTAATAGCAAACGTTTCAAACACTGTTTTACAAACACGGTCCCTAATTTAGACAGTGATGGCTTGGTGGTTAAGGTACTGGGTTAGAGATTAGTTCACTGGTTTGAGCCCCAATGCCACCAAGTTGCCACTGTTGGGCCCCTGAGCAAGGACCCTTCATACTGAAATGCTGAAGAATGGCGTTCCAATTGTGATAGTACAAGTCGCTCGGAATGTAAATGTCCTCGCTTATGCATTTGTAAGAATTGTACTGTACATTGACTCTAGGTCCACCACTGATCACTGATCAATTCCATTCAGTGTCACAATGATACGCACTGGGCCAGCACGACATTTACTTATTTAGCAGATTTCTTTTAATCAAAGTTACTTGAGCGGTTGATGTTTGTGGGCTTTGCTTTAGGGCCAAACGGCGATAGTATAAACTTCGTTACCTTCTGGTTATAAGCCTAGGGCCCAAACTGTCAAGCTAATGCTGTCTCAGCAACTCTAGTTAGCCAAGATAATTTGGAAATCTGGATCAAATTTAACAAGTTTAGCAAGCTACTAAATTTATCTTTCAAAGATGAAGCCTTGGACGGAAGATGTATCACGCAGCAATTCATTACACAAGCAAAAAGAAAAAAAAAAGATATATAGACAACGTTATCTTTTCAAGCATTTTAATACAAACTTAATAAACTAATAATCAGTCCCTCTTGACATGTAAGACACTGACTCAATACTTGTTATACTGTGTGTTTTATCAAGTATTGCACTATGTAGGTACAAAATTAATATACGATTACATTTTGTCCATAATATAGCAAAAAAGTTTTAACCCTCAACAGAAAATACAACTCTTTTATGTTTTTCAAAAAGCAAATATTCTTTAAATCCCACCACTACGGAATACTCTGTACACAATCTTCAGAATAGTCTATTTTTTTTTTTTTAAAGATGAATTCAGTTTACAATTTCAATAAAAAAGGAAATAACACAAAAGCTGCTTCAGCCATCACAGATCACTGGAGTAGTAAAAAGATATAAATGCAATACCATGTTGTAGAAACAATATATACTCTGATATTTTACAAACTCTGTACTAAATTAAATTATACAATTAGAAAAAATTCCACTTAGTATTTACGCCAACTCATTACAAATTGGCTGTCCAGCTATATCTTAAATACTGTAAGAGGCCATAACTTGTGTTTCACTTCCTCATATAGAGATCTTAAAACAGTCAATAAAAAATAATTTTGTGCTTGGTTGGCAAAAGAAAAAAAAAAACAATGCTGAGTTTAGGTAACCAAGCTTGGACATGTAGTACGACAAGCTTTATTATATAAAAAAAAGAAAGAAAATAAAGAAATAACAAAAAACTCAAGGGGGCAAAGTATTCACCCTCGGGCTCATGCTCCTTAGCTTGTACAATATGACTGTACAGTTATTATGTAACCTTTTCCTTTACTCTCTTTTCTATTTTTTTCTCTTTTTTGTTGAATTTTAGAAACTAACCTCACCCCGGCCCCCCCGTCACATATCTCTGGTCATTTTTAGTAGCATATTTGTTTCCTAATTGGCCATCACTGGCTGGAATTGCTGGTTAGAATACTGCATGTTGTTTAGACTGAAGTTCAGACTGTCCATCAGGGACTTTTCGTTCAAGCCCCCGTAGGTGGCGAACACATCGAAGGCATTATTGTACTGAAGAGGGTTGAGGCTCAGGTTGAGCGAGCTCTCTCCAGGAAACATTGCACTTGGGCTTCCCTGGCCCTGGAAGCTGGGGAACACAAACTCCTTGGCATTGGGAGACAGAGCCGAGGACTTCTGCTGTTGTCCACCCAGGCCGAGACCATAGAGTGAATGCATGGAGGTGGAGATGGCTTTCTGTTTCAGAAGGTTGTTCACGTTGAGGCCCAGGTTGGTGGGTGAGCTGCGTGCCACCTTACTGTTGTTGCGCCCACTGCTCTTCATTTTAGTGGAGCCAAACTTCGTGGCAGCAAACGTGGCAGTGGTGAAGGTTAACGGCTGGGTGGACCGTGGCATGAACGTCGGGCTGACTGAGGCCGACTGGCCGAAGGGAGGAGAAGGCGAGCTGGATGTGGGCGAGGGTCCCAAAGGCTCTGTGATTGGCATGAAAACCTGGGCCTCGGGGTTAAAGCTGTTCTTGATCTCTTTGTCCAACTCCAGACCGTTCTCATTGCTATCATCCACATACAGCACCTTGACTGGTCCCTTTTCCCCAATCTGATAAGACACTTCGAACGGATCGATCCAGACGCTGAGATCCTGAGGAAGGTTGTTACGAACGTCTTCGATGTCCAACCCGCTTTCTTTGGCTGCTTGCTCGACAACAGGGTCGACTTTCTCCCCTACATGGATGCAGCGGAAGCCGGACCCTTTGTATGGCTTGTCTGGATACCAGTGCCCCTCGTATTTCTGCTTCAGCTGCCGCTCCAACTCCTCGCCGAAAATGTTAACCCGGCGCCGCGGCAGCTTATTGTAAAGGTAAGAAATTATAAAGTTGAGAGCTACTTGGATTTCAAGCTGCATAGCTGCTGAACGGATCTGGTGCAAAAAAAAACGTTATTTCCAGAGGGTACCTGAAACTCACGTGATATCAAACCTTGCAAGATTCAAGGTCAAGCTTCACCCAAGCAACGGAAAAAAATGAACAAAGTGCTGGTTGCTGAGGAAATGTCTTCTTTCACAGATGAGTGATCCAGTTTCTGAGAAAAAAAATACAGAACCTAATTAAAATGCCATTTAAAAATGTCATTAATAGATTTCTGAAGGTCATATGGGCTTGTAAACATGTTATGCTGCTTCGGAATAAATGATTGAACACAAGATTTCCCAACTCCAGTCATGGATGCACAACTACATTTTTAGCACACCACATTTAGCTTGTGAGCCAATAATCAGACTTGGTTTTATGTGTTTAGAGCAAAGAAAGCTTAGAACTGTTGGGACGGTAAGCTTCTTAAGATGGATATAAAAAGCTTGTTTGAGAAGTTTTCGTCTTCCTATATCACCAGATTTTTACAAATCTGATTAACCATGCAAACTAAGAGAGTTATGCTCATATAAGATCAGACCGTGAAAAGGTTGTTGGTCAATTTTAATAGTCACATATTATAAAGAGAATTATTATAACAATATATTGATGCTAAGGTGCAGAATTTTGCCACCTTGGCACTCGAGTAAACCACCTCACTTTGGGTTTTACATCTCAATCAGTAATACTGTAAACAGTTTTCTCTGACACTGATTAAACATTTTAATATTGTATTAAGATAGAACACAATTCACATATATTTTTAACATTAATTAAAAATACATACACGTGCAGTTTATTAGGTACACCAATCTGGTGTGCACATTCATTATAAAGTATATTAGACCCAGCATACTGATGAACTGGGTGGGTATGTAATTACTGTTACTGTATACGCTGGCATCGACTAACAACCCCAATTTTAATGGTGGCCGAATCTCTGCGCTGAAAGAATACCGACCGCACGATGCCTGTTGTACTGGTACTGCAAATGTTCCTTTTCTTTCTTCCTTTTTTAAGGACAACGCTGGAAGGAAATTCTTCAGGCCAAAAATAAAACTAGTACGACTAGTTAGACTCCAATTGCACACCTACAATAAGTGCTAGCAGAATGCGTGTGTCTATAATGAGGCCAGTTAGTTCAATAGAAAAGAATTTCGAATACTGCTGCACCTAGCGTGAGTGAAACTGTCAGAATGGGCCGCCTGCTGAACATCTGGACGCTAACATTGAGTGACCAGTAGGGGATGTAATAAGGACTTATGAATATGTATTAGCCGTTATTGTTCGACTTTCCCATTACTGCCTTGATTCAAGATGTCACGAAGAAACACATTCATGCTGTAACGTATTCGCCACCCGCTATCATGAACCGGACCGATACCACCCACCACAAAAATAATAACTCAAAAAGCATGGATGAGATTTGAAGTCTAAATTTTTTAATGTGTTTTTATGTACATATTGCAGAAAGTCTGAGGGCAGAGCAGTAAAGCTTAATGATCTGAAACAGCAGAGCCTGCTCGCAGCCCCTGGTGTCCATGCAGCACACCCGGTGAACTAAATTTAGAGCAGAAATGGGTGGCAACAGTTTGTGCTGGAGGCAGGAAAACAGAGCCAGCCCTGCCGACGTCAGCGCGCGTGCTAGAAGCGCTCTGACGTCAGAGGCACGCAGCTCGCGCTGCTCTGATCGCGTTACATAATAAGCAATTTGCACTATACATGTAATGCCACTGGAGTTTTAACGCGATACCGAACGACGGTTATCGCGACGATGTTTTGTGTTCAACGGGACGACTTTAGTAATCGTACGTGCAGTGAAATCATATTTGTTTCAATACATAGTCCGTCGCGCATTGATACGAGAAAATAAACAGTCCTATATGCAACAACCCTCGACCATAGTCCCACTGTATGGTTACATAATCTCTCTCTCGCTATATATACACATATATATATATAAATTAAATTAAAATATACATATATATGTATATATATATATCATAAATTAGATAGACGAATCTTAGCAGATCAAAAAAACGCTCCGACCGGTGCACAACTCCTAACGCTTCCGCGTAAAGTAGTTCCATTCTAGCACTAACTGTACATTTAGAAATCGATATGCCTACATTACAACGATTATAAATCACGAAATCGAATATATGCCTATTTTAAGCGTGCACTGAGCAAACAAACGACGTAAATGAGAATTATATAAGCATATTAGGGTATAATCATGGTTCATAGATGCTACGTGAGGTTTGGTTTACTGTTAATATACTAATGGTTTAATACTAAAGGTCAGTCAGTCTTTTATAATGAATGCCACACACATTAAAAACTCGGTGCACTGAATTTTCGGAAACATCACAACGACATAAGCAGCTTAGCTGTTGTAATCGATACCGTGACCTTACTTTCAACATACAGTTGCAATGAATAAACGCACTAGGTGTTTCTAATGCAAACAAGACATGTATGTTAGGAGTTTTATTACACTTGGCAACCCCTCCCTGATACTGAACACTGTGCCCACTGACGCAGTAACTTGGCTGGAAAGTGGAAGTTATTTTACTGATTATATAGTTCAAAATATACCACATTAAACACCACGAAATACAAACACCGCAACGTCAGCGGTACAATAAACAATGCAAAACAAAGCACGGCTTTAAATAATGCGCAAAGATACTTACTTTTCGTTTTTTAAAAAAAGCAGTAGTCGAAGTACCGTTAACTAGTGCAAATAGAAAACTGTAAATATAAATATTCTCTTCACAGTAAGCAAATTAACATTAAAAAAAAAACAATGTATTCCAGTTGTGTAGACGTGAAAATTTGCGTCCGTTTAACCTTCTTAAAAGCGCCTATCCACCCCCATCACCCTGGGTGTTTTCACAACTTCGTCTCCGACTGCTGTCAACCCGCCTGTATTTATAGTTTACCTCCGCCATGGACACGATTTAGGCTGTGATGCGGTTTCAAAGGTCAAAACAATACGAACGTCCTTTTCCAGCGTCTGATTGGCCGTGAGCGAGCGAAAAGATCCGCCCACTGGGATAGATCGTCGTTCCTATTGGTGAGTTCGCTGGCAATCAACATGCAGCCCTTTTCGTGACGACTAAAATCGCCGGTTAAAGGGACCTGACGTCACACGTTACCTAGTTCCATTCCACACAGAGTTCCAGCACAAAGTTGATCGAGTTTCACAAAATAGCCTAACGGTTAATAAGCCACTAACATACGAATAAAGTATACGTTTACTTACTGTAATATTAAAACACACAACGTGAATGTGTAATACTTTCGTATACCGTAAATGTCACATTTTATTTGGCTTTATTAAGTTAAATTAACTTGAAACTAAGACGTAAATTAAGAATGGCAGAATGTCATTTGATGTTTTATTAAACATGTTTAGTCGTTGAATTAAATGTTGTGTTAACTTATCTGGGATCTGGATGAATTTCGCAAACTTACACAAGTCTCAAATAAACTCACCATAGAAATAGAATGCGTTTTGTTGTGTGTTTATTTTATTGTTATTTATTATTTGTAATACTGTTATAACCGTGTTTTGCTTAATATCAAGGCTGTGTCTCGAACTGCACACTACACAATAAATAGTGTGTATGAAATAGCCCTACTGATCCTATTTATCCTGTACTGGTGTTCGTTATAGTGTTTAGTGAGTAAGTCGTTTGAAACAAGGGTACATTCGTACATGGAACAGAGTTGGAAGGCGGGGTTTAGTGACGTCACCAAAAAAAGAAGGAAAGCTGATTGGTTTAGAATCAGCTCCGAAAGCAAGTCGAGTGTGGCTGTGTCCCAAATCCAACAGTACCCACTATACAACACTATACAACACTTTCCATTTCAGAACGTCTGGCTAAATCAGAATGTTGTTCAGTATGTATCAAATAAATCAGCATTTGTTTCAAGCAGAAGGCTCTCATTGATAGATTTGTTTATTATTTTAATCAGAACTGAGAGAATCTGCTTGATGACTTCAAAAGTGGAGCAGTAATGGCTTGTCATGTCTGTGTCTCCTGCTTAAAAACATTTCCAGACTACATTTACATTTTTAGGATTTATCCGAAGCTCTTATCCAAAGCGACTTACAATCCTGACTAAATTCAATTCACTCTGTATTCGAGGTTTTCGTTTAATTTAGGGATAACACGGGTTAAGCTTCGCTCAGAGTGCCACCAGTAGTTACTAGTTTAACATCTGAGCTACAACTGCCTTGTTTACTACTGTAAAATTATTTTTAGCTGTTTACGTACAAATCAAGAACTTTATCATTTGTGCTGCCACACTGATTACTGTAAATTAAATTACCCTGACATGAAAATTAGTAGTAAGGGTAAAAAAAAAAACCATGAAGTGGAAAACGGACTGACTGAGTACCTACATATTTGGCAGCATGCTGATTGTTATTTATACTGCAAACAGCCCACACAAATCTGTACATGTTTCCACTTGGTCAAAGGCTATCATTGCTACAGGCATTTTGTGTCATTTCCCTTCTCTGTTTCTGAAATAGTTTTCAGAATTGTTGTGGTGAACAAGGTTTGAAATAAATATATTACCAGTATGGTTATAAATAGATTTAAAAACGTTCCAAAAAGCGCTGTGGCTATCTACTTTGTGTATATCATGCTTCAAATGCAATATTTAATCTTTGATTGCTTTTATTCCAGCTATATTAATTATAATGATTGGTGGGGGATTCAATTCTGACCTAGTTCTTAACTGTAGTAACTTCAATTCAAAGGCATGTTATTTAAATTAAAAATATAATCAATTTTAGCAAACGAAAAGTGATAAATTTTGGGTTTAAATGTCTTGAGCGCTGTGCATATAAAAGATCAGCAGTTCTGTGGAGATGCACATTAACAAAGGCGTATTGTTTTACAGTTAATTCAATAAGACACATTCCATTCTCTGCTATAACTTCTTTTTGTCAAGATGTAAAGATCTATAAGCTATTAATTCTCGGGACACAAAAATGCAGAAAGGCTAGAATGGAAAAGCAAAGTAATAAACATTCATGACATACACGGTCCTCACTAGCTTTGCTTTCATCAGTATAATGAAGGGGCATCCATGCAGCACTGCATAATAGGGTGCTGGAGGAATCGGTTCTGGTGTATAGCCATGTCTAATGACTGTTTTATTTCTTTCTTGCAGCCAGCACAAGGCAGGCTAATTTTTTTCATGGGGGGGAGGAAAAGAATGCTTTCCCTGATTGGACTGGATACCAATGGTGTTTAACATGAGAGTCACACATACAGAAGGAAGCTTTGGGTGCTTTCCACCGCTCTTTATTTCTTCCCTCTATAACCATCAGTCTCAGACCGAGAGCTTTTGACGTCAGCTTTTGTTAGTCCTTAACATGAACCTCTAAAGCTGGTTCACACAATGGACAAATGCTCGGTCCCCTCTTTTGATGTACAGTACTGTGGAAGAGGATGTGTGAAAAAGGGGGGGGGGGGACAGAGGGTCAAAAGATGTGGGTGAAATTGTCACAGTAAAGACCTTGGAGAGGAATAAAAGACTTCAAAAACACAATTGATATTGTTAGGGTTGGGTTAAAATTCTAGACAAACCCAGAGAAACATTCATTTGTTCAGACTACTGACCTAAGCTAGTTGTTAAATAGGTTTCATCGTTTACAATGTAATCAAATCAAATAACAAACATGTAGATGATTTTTAAATGGGAAAGATCTTTCACGTGAAGGCCCATGGGAAATAGTTAAGCCCCTATTATTACCTTGGATTATCCTCAATCATATTAGTATACTGTATACATCCTTCCCATCCCTGTGTATTTACTAGTTCAAGTAGTGAAAATAAAATCCAAAACATTGTGGTCGAATTTTCCACAGTATGTTATCTGATCGTACTGTTTATACCTCACCATGAGATGTAAACACTGCAGATGTCAGAGTCCCATCTTCCACACCATTAGAGTGTATGCATTCAGAACTGCATCTTACATAATTCAAAAACAGTGCATTCAGCCGAGTCAATAGTCTGCAGCTGCAGAAAAAAAAGTGCCTGGGCTTGCTGAAAAGCCCTGATGGTGCATGACCTGGTTTATGTCAACAACAATGAAAAATACCTTTTTATTGATTACCAACTCTCACTGGAAAGAAAGTGTGCTGGCCATGAAACATCCCCAGCCTTGTAATGAGGTTAGAGTGTTTTCTTGCTTTTGATTGAATGTCCTGTATTTAGAGGGCATTTGGAAAACAACAGTGGGAACAAACATCCATTTATTCACTTGTTTTCTAAGTCTTGCAGGAAAAGTCAAAGAACATTGCAGCAAAAAGACATTAAAATAACCGAAATTAATTGCTGATGGATAGTTTGGCGTAATCAGATCATGTAAAGAGACACGAGCTTACCCAAACTATTTAGCTATGTTAATTCAAGACAGTATTGATAGGGTAGTGATGGCTCAGTGATTAAGATATTGGTCTTATATATTAAGATTAAGATATTGGCAGGTTCTTCAAGCTTGAATCAAATCCATCAATGTGCTTTCTGTAAATTATTCCAAATGATTTGGTGTCAGGAAAAATTAGCCGTTTTGACTTCCGTGGTATTGTGATGTAATAAAGACGTCACATTAAAACTGCTCCCGGTACCACTGATCACCTGGCAAAACTCAACTAAACTCAAATTACAAAGTTCAACAACGTGGATATAAGTAAATGAGTTAATTAAACTAGTGTTTCTGTGCCAAGAACTTCATGGGTATGTTTTGTAGAGCCCATAGGACATTCTAACTGGTTTACAAAGAGGCATATTATAAATAGTCCCCTATTATTCTCATCACTACATTTTGTATTAACAACAACTGTGAGGACAAGATATCTTGCTGTCCAATAGTACACAATGTTTTGTCACTTAATCATGTTGGCATCATAGTGGGCATGAAATAATTGTTTTCTGTTTAATGTACTAAATCATTAAATAATTGCATTCTGCGATATTATTAGTGACATTCCTTCACCTTTTCAGATCTAGTATATGGCGTTGTTGTCTTATCGCCATGTATTCTGTGTAAATGGAATTGAACAATTTTTCAGTCCCGGTGACAGTTTTAATGCAGCATCCACACCTCTATTTATACTTACTGCTTACCGGCTCTGCCATTTTCTCTTCTGAATTGTGCAGATTGATGCTCCTTGCTCTTCTGACTGATTTCGAACTCGCGTTACGTCTACAGAAATAATGGCATTTATATATAACGTCAACCAATTTGAGATGAGAGTGTTTTCGGTTCTTTTTAAGACCTCGATTAGCTAGAATGGCTGCATATAATCGATACGTGCTCAGCTTCCTGGAAAGGAATCGCTTTGTGATTTCTAAAATGTTTGAGGACCATTTTAAAGAAGTACAAGGTCCAGATTCGTCAAGTCTGTGTCTGGGCTAAATATACTCACAGCTCTGAACGGCTCTGGGTGAATATTTTCAGACATGGCAGACGTTCAGTGAAGATAATTAAATTTGGCCGTATACACTGACCACCGCCAGATTGATTGAATCACATTGATTGTTTTTGTTACCATTTGTTACCATTTTTTGTTATGAGTGAATATTTAATCCTCAGAGGTGATGTTAGAAGCATAAAAATGGTGCTACATTATGGTGGCTTGACGACTGGCTCTCAATCTACATTTAAATGTTCTGTATTTAGCAGACGCCTTTATCTAAAGTGACTTCCAATGACATTGCAACACTGTTTTGAGCAATTGAGGGTTGCTCAAAATACAGTGGCATCTTGGTACTAGTGAGGCTTGAACCAGCAAACCTCCGATCTCTAACCTCTAAGCTACTACAGCACTACTTGCTCTTGCCGCTTTTGCTAGCGTGTTCCCAGTCTGCTTTGGTCACTAGTTGTTAAAGAATGGTTTCGATATTCTGAAAGGTATCAGAATGCACAATGGATCACAGTTGGATGGCTGTTTTTGGTATCATCACGATATCAGGAAGGTGGTCATGATGTTATGCCGGATCGAGGGCAATTAGACTCAGCAGATCTTGTCTACAATAAGCTGAAGTTAGACAAGAACATATATAGTCACGCTTCCATTTAACATTCTGAAGGGTGTATTCAGTCGTCCTCGCTTGCTCACAATAGTATGGAGAAGTGTATTATGCAACAGTGTTTGGAATAATGTGCACCTGGTTTTATAAAGCTGGCTCAGTTGGTAGCAGAACTAAAAGGAGTCGTTGGGTTCTTCAAAACATGATTCACTTCATTAAAAAAGAAGAAATATGATTTAAAACGAAGCCGGTTTGATTTAAATTGCTACATTAAACTTGGAGCTGATAAGAAATGGTGTCCCTTTGGTTTTTTTGGTAAATGTCACTCATGACTAGAAGGTTTGGCCACTTGGTGACCATGTAAAAAGCAAGACCTATATGTCATAATGTTTTGGACTGATCTGGAGTGTTGCCTAGTAACCGTCAATACTAGCCTACATCACGATTTCACAATGCCAAAAGTGTCATGTTCTTTGATGATAACCGTCATAAGGTATCAGCTTTATAACCGCACTTGTGTGTCAAAGCCAACAGAGAAGTGTAAAAGGATTTTTTTTTAAATCCAGGCCAAGAGGATGTCTCAGACGCCTTTCTCAAAGTAACAGAGGAAGTTAAGCAGCTCACGAGATGCAGTAGTTTCCCAGTTTAGCAATCTAAGATCTCCGAGGTGTCAGGACGACGGTTTGGTCTGTAACAAAAGGGAAAGAAGGGAGGTGTGAAGGGAGGAGAAGGGCCGAGACTGTTGACTCAGGATCTGAGACTTTGGTTATAATATTGTTAGGGGGGATGTTTAGGGCCTGCTGTGCTTCCTAGGAAAATAAAGACTATAAAAAATGTTTCACTCCCACTGTCGAGATCAGATAACTTTGAGGCCAGTGGGAAATATTCAAGCCAGTTTGGTATCCTAGCAGAAAGGGGGGAAAAGTTTTGATCACACCGTCCTTCAGAGATGTTCGGTATTAGACGGCTTGTATGGTTGTTTAGTTTATGTTCTATGTAGATTTCAATATAACTAAATCATATATAAATTTATGTCTGCTAATTGTAATATAGTTTGCTCATTCCTTGACTACCAGAGTTGTATTTCACGACGAATACATTTTGAAATATGGTTGGTGGTACTCTTAAAGACAAAAACAAAGACACGCCAACAAATGTAAGCAAATCACGGTTTTCAAAAGAAGAATTGACCATTCAGCACACCAGTACCTTGTTTTGGGTCAACCATAACCTGGTGGTTAGATAACTGGGCTTGTGATCGGAAGGTTGCCGGTTCGATGGCTATAGTCGACAGGTCATGGCTGGAGTGCCATGGTTAGGGCTGCCAAGATTATGCTCAAATTTTCAGTGTAAAAAAAATGGTGCCACTTGGGCTCCATTCAGCAGGGAATAATGGAGCAGATGTTATTCTGTCAGGGTGGAATGAAAGAATAAATAAAACTAATAAATAAATATGAAAAATAAACATGAATAATGTTTGTGACGAACACACAACAAGTGACAATCGTCTTTGTTTTGCTATTTCTGTCGCTGCTTGTACAGTAACGTGTGGAACAATAGATTGTTGCAGTGTTGTAAGGCATGTCTGGGCATGTCCAGCTCGAATCTTTCAGCTTTCACAGTTATGTATCAAATCAGGGGGAAAGGATTAAGAAATGACAGGAAATAGGTTTAGAAATGAGTTTTGAGATCTTGTCCTGTTATTTATCTTTTAAATCATTCATCCCAACACAAGGTAGGTTTCATAACAGGACATCACAAAATTCACATATTTACTTACAACCTGGGCAATGAACCTAAAGTACCCAGATTAAAAACTAAACAAAATTCTACTATGTATTCTACAACGACTGAACAAAGGTGAGAGTTTAACCCAGGTCTCCGAGACCCAGGAGCTGTGCAACTAACAAATGTGCCATGTTTATTCAGCAACGTGTTATTCAGCATTTATCACCGGGGCTCCTTCTGGCTAATGGATCTTATCATTTATGTTAGTTGGGTTTCTCAACACTGATTGCGACACTGAGACTATTTAGTTTTGACTATGTTGAAGGATTGAGTTTGAGATAAGGAAGGTTTTTTCACCATGACAAGGATACCAAATCTACAAACCTATCAATTCAATTAAAATAGCTTACATGACATGATTGTCTTTGCTTCGCTATTTTAATACGCTGTTCACACAATAGGACGTAGAACAATGGATTATTACAGCGTGTAAGGCATGCCTTGACATGTCGAGTTTGTTCCTTTTAGCTTTTAAAGTTGTCTATAAGATAGTGAATGCCTTAATTTATACAGCATGCACCAACCTGCATTAACACAACATTGGATGAAAGCCCAAAGCCCTGCCTTCTACTTCTTAATATTTTTGGTTTAAATAAATAAAATGTAATTTCTCTTATGAGTAACATTTAAATTTGGGTTTAGAGGCTTGGTGAACTCAAGAAGACTTTAAAAACGATTACTAAAGGAAACATGCCCGTACCTGCCCCTGATAGCTATGTGCACACTTATAGATCGTGAAAGATTCCCACACTATGTTAATTTTAACCTTTAATTACGGTTGTGGAGGGGGATGGTTTGGCCATTGGAACCTATTCTAGCTTTTCACAGCACACAGTCACACCCTGGACTGACGATACTGGACCTCTGACCTCTGTATATGCTCATATGTGTCAATGTTCCACAGTATGACTAATAAGTAATCAATGATAAAAGGCAAAATGGTCAGACAAAAATAATTGCCCTGGTCCTATTGCACACATGTGAACTCTGTAACTTGGTGGACTTCACAAATATAAAGCGCAGCACCTTGCCGGGACCTTTTCAAATCCACACTGCTTTGAAAAATGATTTTCATACTGCAGAATTCTATCTTCAAGGATTCCGAGTTTGAAGTGTTTTTCATCTACATAGAATGGAATACAGTAGAACAGTCGTATAAGTTCTGAAGGCTCTTCGGGTCTTTTATAATTTGCAGTTAAACTGCAAACCCAACCACCCAGTGACCCTAATGACATTAAACACGAAGATCTCAGAGGTCACTGCCAGACAACCGGGCTTCACTACAGCCTATTAGGAAGTTCTAGCGACCCTTTGGTCCCGATCATTAATTGTGTCTTCAACGAAACGCATAAACCCGAAGCACACGGTGCTCGTGTGTGTTAGGAACCGTGATGTCAGTGTCACCATAGAAACTATTCATACTGATTACTTCGCCTTGCTCATTTTCCCCTGTTTCATTGTATAGGTGACATTCAAGTGCAGCGTTCTTTCATGGCAATGCACCGGGTCGGCCCGCTTCAGTGCGTATAATGAGTAAAGACAGTAATCTGACCTCACGAAAAAAAAAAACAAGCAGGGCCAAAGGTTGATTGCTTAAAAATCTGACCGAGAAGGTGTCTTGTCAGCATGAAGGAAGAGAGACGATCATACCTATACGGTTAAATTAATCCCTCTAAAAATGGCTTTTCGGTCATGTAAGTCTGTCATGTAGGGACAGTAATGGCTTAGTGGTTAGAGAACAGAAGGTCATCGATTTCCTAGTCGAAGTCCCTACACCCACCACATTGCCACTGTTGGTCCCCTGCAAGGTCCTTAACCCTCGAATGCTGAAAATAGTGCTTCAATGTAATTGTAAGTTGCTTTGGATAAACGAATCTGGTAAATCCTGAAAATGTAAATGTCGCGTCACATGCAGGGGAGTACGTTACGAAGACTCAAGGCCGTGTTAACAGTAAGCATGAACAGACCTGACACAAATAGAGTCCTGCATCCAATCTACTAATTTAAAGCTTAGAAATGGGAGCCACTTATCCTACGAATAAAAAGCCATAACAAAAGCATCATTATATTAATTATTTCCCAAAACACGGTCGTCAAGAGAATCCAGAACATCACACCCGAAACAATCGCTTCACTCTTTTGCCACCGAGCACACGCTACAGGAGTGTAAAGGCCAGAACAACAAGGCCGACAAACCCATAGGCAGTCGGGTTTGTGAACAAATATGGGCTTCACATTCCCATCTCACCTCATGAACCATGAACCTTCTCAATCTGCTACACGACTGCACTTCATGATGACTTCTGCTACATGGATTATATTAAGTTGCATAAGTCTATTTTGTTCGATGTTGTATTTGACCCCATTTTACATTTTCCTACTTATTATAGTTAATCCGCTGCTGGACCACCTGCTGGATGGGGTGACTTGACTGACACACACTCCCTGTAGTCCTTCCTAATACACAAACAAGCAGTTAAGCCTTTTAAAATGTGCTAAAGTACTAGAAGAACCACGGAAGTCAAATCACATGTTTAAAGCCCCATGGACTGGACAAACTGTGTTAAGATGTGACAGGCAGACATGACCTGCTTTGTGTATTAGTAGCGCACGTCGGCACGTCGGCAGCCGACCAGTTACAGAACGAGACTCAAATCTTGGCGCTGGTGTTAATTTAATACTGATTCAAACATGCAGCCATATGACCTTCAAGTCATGACTGAAATGCCCTTGAGCAAGGCACCGAATCCTCGCTCGATGTGGCTAGCATGTGTGCTCGCTGGTGCCCCCTAGTGGGTGTGTAAATGGGTGTCTCACTGCACGTATTGGGTTAAATGCGGAGGAATAGTAGTGTATAAAAGCACAATAATGAAAAAGTGTTCCAAATTCCATGCATGAACTTTCAATTGACGTTCGAAGGATAAGCAAAGTAAGACAGCCAATTCTTTACTGGACAACACAACGTTATTCAATACATGCATAATAATGCATTTAAAAATTGATATTTGTTTAGGATGTTCAGCATATTCCACATAGCAAGTGTTATACAATAAAGCAATAAAGCAATGAATATGTTCGTTGTTCATTTGAAGCTTCACATAACCTTGTCATGTCTCATTTATTCATGAATATTTTAAATTGAGGGATGAATTTGTAAACAAAAACACGTCCAGTTTTGATGTCTGAAATACACTGGTTCCAATAAAGACATATACACCACGATTTCATAAACTTTTCTGATAAATAATGCACTTTTATGTGCGGAACTTTTACCAATCTTGGCTTGATAAGGTGCTCGGCGTCCGCTTCGTGATGCAACATACATTTTCAACAGCAGACAGATTTGCACTGCAGGTATATGCAGTGTAGAACCAACGACATACAAAATACTCAGTGCTTATTATAAATAATATTAACTCCAGCCTGATTATACATTGTTTACAGTAGACGTTATTGATTTCGCTGAGAATACACACTAATCTGGTGGCCGCCCATATTGCATAACCTAACAGCTATTAATAGTTTATGGACAAATCTCAGCCCTGGTGTTTTGGAAATCATTAGCTGGGGCAAAGTTAAAGAGAAAATAAATGCAATAAGAGTGACTTATCATCACAACTACTTCACAAGTTTATTGTTTAATGAGCAAATATGACAGCCGGGGGGGGGGGGGGGGGAGTACAGGTCTGATGATTACTGTTTACCAGCTTTCGGTTGTTATTTACTCCTGATAAATGTTTAATCTACAGGTAGATACTTTATAATGATTTACATTTATATTGTGGGTGTTTTTGTCTCTATTCTCTGCAGCAGACTGGCGACCTGTTCGGGTGTTTAGTGTATTCAAACAGTGCGTGTCCCACCGTAGCCCTAAATATGATTATGCACGGCATAATGGAAACTTACAGTCCATTCTATGATAGTATACTGTCTGAATTGGAACTGTTGTTTAAGGGCCCAACGGTGGCATCGTGGTGATGGTAAGGCTTGAACTGGTCCAGTGCATAAAACATTTAGTACCCTAAATTCTAAATGATTTAAATCTCTATTCCTCTAAATAGGCGGTTTTCTGTAGCTTAGCCTTTAAACGAGCTTTTACTACATTCCTAAAACTAGCATGCTTAACACTATTTCTTATTCCAATCTCATCTGTTCAGCAGACTTCTCAAGATAGTTTGCATATGCCCGGACTTGCCTTTCATCACCACTCAACATTCAAACACCCAACAAAGCGCCTGATCAATTCCAGGAAAGAGTTTTAAAACCGAATCTTGGCTGACGTGTTCAGTTTTCAACCCAGTCGTCCTTTTATTTCTACCATCTTTCATTCGTGTCTAGTTGCACATGAAATCGTATCCAGCCAAATCACATGCGACAGCGATTCAAACTCGGGATAGTTTGCAATATGCAGTCATGACCCAGTGGTTAAAGAACTGGGGCTTGCGATCGAAAGGTTTCGATTCTGAGAGACGACCGGACGCGACTGAAGTGTCCTTGAGAAAGGTGGCTTGGCTAAGACTGGCAACCTGTTCAGGTGTTTAGTGTATTCAAACAATGTGTGTCCCACCGTGGCCTTAAATAGGATTAAGCACTACATAATGGAAACATACAGTCCATTCTATGATTGTATAATGTCTGAATTGAAACTGTTTTAAGGGCCCAACAGTGGCAACTGTCAATCTTTTGATTACTGTTCTAGTGCCTTAAACATTCAGTACCCTAAAATGTGCTCACTGCTGCACCCTAGTGAACGGATTCAGTTAAATGCGGCGTATCAATTCGTATTGCGAGCTGCACCCCATACACTGGTTAAGCATAAATGTTTTGCATTGCCAAGTGATATGAAGGCACACTTGCTAACTCTTGTACATGGTCCAGACAACAGCAAGACTGAGACAGACAACGAGTAGTCTCTATGAGTCGGACATCTTCAACCATGGATGGAAAACAAAACAGTCAATATATTTCTCCACTAATGTACCGTTAAATGAATTATAGATTGCTAGTGATGGCTAAAGGGGTTGTTTGACTGAAATAGGAATTAGAAATCAGAGATCAGGGCTTCATTGTGAAGGCCGTTTGGCATCAACCTTGCAATGACGCCAATACGACTGTGGTTTAAAGTCTTCTGTATCCCATGGTCAATCTGGATAAGTGATAATATCCATTTTCATCATCATACCCCCTATAGATACATCTTTCCATGACTGTAAACTGCACCCCTAGCCACTGATCATATTCACAACAGTGCTCTCCTCATTGGAATTTCAATAACCTGAATAGGCTGAATTGTATTTATTTATATTTATGCTATTCAGATGACGCTTTTATGTAAAGCAACTTACAAAACAGTGAGTGCATGGATACAATGAAATCACTTGAGGGTTTGAGTGTCTTGCTCAGGGACTCAGTTCCGTGTTGAGCAATTAACCGGTGCTACCAATGGTCCCATTGTTCATTATTTACATCATCTAGCCATGTGATAAAGTGCCAATCACTTCACAAGCCACATGGATCGCAAATATTAGTGACCCGTTGAAAAACACACATCAAGTTCGAATGGTAATTCAAAGTATGACCGCCTTTCTGATATTGCGTAGATCCTCCTTTTCCTGGCTTAAATCTAAAGATAGACAAGCTCGTTTGTTGGACTGGATCACACGGACTTGTCTTCTCTCCTAACATGCATGAGTGAGCCTTGGCTACCCATGATCCTGATGCCAGTTTATTAATTTTTTTGTCGCTATTCTTTTTTTAAATCACACTTGCATTAGTGTAAATTAGAAAATGACAATATATGTCATATATTGTAGCGATCGCGTTATGTTATGGGTTATGTGTGTGTTTAATGTTATGGGTTATGTGTGTGTTTAATGTTATGGGTTAGGTGTGTGTTTAATGTTATGGGTTATATGTGTGTTTAATGTTATGGGTTATATGTGTGTTTAATGTTATGGGTTAAGTGTGTGTATAATGTTATGGGTTATGTGTGTGTTTAATGTTATG
>JAOUQU010000017.1:2120377-2133985 GCA_028566735.1 Ammoglanis amapaensis | reverse complement strand
TTATAATATATTCACTGTATTTATATTTATAATATATTCACTGTATTTATATTTATAATATATTCACTGTATTTATATTTATAATATATTCACTGTATTTATACAGCCGACATGCAGCGGACGAAATTGACCTCAACACCTCTTGGTAAAATCATTCGATAATGAATCGAATATAAATGAAACGCTAAATGATCATTTAATACACAACGTTTATATTTTATTTTAAGTGTATTTCTGTTCTAATGTTTTCGTTTTTTCGATTGAGTCCATTAGGTGCGGGGCCTAAAACATCCGAGATTTATTTACGGCATGAAGAAGTAAAATCTGGTGCTCTCACAAATGTGTGTGTTTATTTACAAGCAGTGTAAGCTTTAGTAACACAAATATTATTTCTATTTATAAATTGGCTATAAATAAAATTATTTGATTATTATTTGATCGTTTGTAATAGGTTATGAATAATCATGACCCTCCACTAACACCACCGTTGTTCAGCATCTCTGTGTAAAGGGTTCATCGGTCAGTCACAAACATCGATTAAAACTTAAACGAATGACAAAGTGCATTTAAATGTATTTTTGTTTATGACCCACGTCTCAAATATAATGAACCCTTACAAAATAAAAAACGACTGTTTTGGCATAATGTCCATGAATCACTGTCTGGTCTCTTATGTGTATTTACTTTGTGCTTTCAAACTAAATAAAAGTCGACACAAACTCTAATCACACAATACAATAAATAAGTGAGATAATACAAGAGGAACTAGACTTCATGGTGGAGTTAAATGTGCCGGAATAACTTGACATTGATTTTATTGACATTGACAATGATCTGGTATTATATTGTTTACAGGCTCTATGGCCTCGGCTATAGCAGCTAACAATGGCAAGGTTATGTTAGACACAAATCTTAAGAAGTAGAAAAAATAAACTCCATTTTCATAGAAAATATGACTAAATATGAACATATAGGCTATTCGAATTCTACATATTTACATAACTGCAAAACATACTTAAGTAGCTTATTACAGAATATAATGAATAATAAGTAAATAATATTATTTTCTTTGTATTTACATCAACTAACCAAGACAAAAAAAACTCATTTCTTATCTTTAAAAAAGCCTTGGTCTGTTGAACTCTCCTTAATCGTTACAGTCAAAGAATTACTTGTTACATCTGTCACAGTAACTTTTTCCACATTATTGAGACATGGGATCCAGGCCTCTTCAGCTTCACCTTCAGGGTTGTGTGATGCCGGACATTTCTGAGACGAATGATTATCGGACTGAAATAAACTATTTTTGGAAACATGTTTCCTTCTGACATGTGGATCCGACAGACTCGAGTACTGATTTGTCCCATGTCTTAAAATTCCATGTCCTGTTGTAGGCCAATTGCTGCTAGAAGCACCACAGCTACTCAAACCACTTCCAAATTGTTTTGAAGCTCTGAAGGCTTCGGCTTGAAACTTTTGTGTTGACTGAAAAACCCTACAGTCTGACGTCCCTCTCATTTTCGAAGGAGCAAAATAAAACTGTTCGTTTGCATTTCTTTGCACTATTTCAGCCGATGAACGGCTACTTGGACCACTGACTGAAAAACGCAGCTTCGGTTTTGGTCCCCTCTTTTTTGGAGCTTGACCGGAGTCAAGAACTCTCTGTGCTGGCAGGGCATGAGATCGTGGTTTTCTCTCTGGCTCGGGAGGTCGCACACAAACACTTTCTCCTCTGTTGACAGTGCTTGGGGGGTAAATTGTGGGCACAACTGTTCTGAGCCCTTCTCGAGCTCGTGGTGTGACAACTGGCTCAACAATGGGGAAAGAAACTTGAATCTCTCGTGACATCTCTCTTCGGAATTCTTTTTTTTTGGCTTTGGCCTTAGCCTGAGATATAAAAAGAAAAAAAATGTTGGCGCCAGATTAAACAAAATGCTTTGTAATAGTAAAATCTGCAGATATGTGGGGAAATAAAACCCGTCACAAAAAAGGGTGTGTTTGAATGATACTACATTAAAACTAAACAGACATTACCAGTACAGTGAAAGAAAAAAACTTTTTAAAACTTAGACACATTGAAATAAACCTAATGCAATTACAGAAATCATATAGCTTACGGTCTAAGAAACACTTATTATTTATTTAATAATGTAGTTTACTGCAAAAGTTTGCAAAACTAGGATAAATAAAATAGGGCTGTGTGAACTGGTGGCACTTCAAACTTTCTGCTTTATTACTTAAAACAATGACATATCAAATGTTACATGAATTGTTCTAAACTCCACTTCTCATGTTTTCCTGTATTTTTTATTGTATTTAAAGTAAAGGAAACAAATTGCATTCGCTTACTACAAACATTTAAAATCGAGAGCGATTCATTTCTTTTGCTCACCAGAAAAGTCTCAGGCTTGGGTCCTCTTTTTTTCGGCCCATATAATTCCCTTTCACGTTCCCTATAAAGAAAAACACTTTTACTTGTAGAAGCATTTTAAATTTAGACCACACACTCATTATTAAAAAATACTAACCTTTCTTCAAAAGCAGCAAAGAGGCGTTCATCGAGAATATTTTCTTCTGGTTCCCAGGTGCTGTATCTAGTGAAAAAAATGACTTGATCAGAATGATCAATTTAAGTATTATTATCCTATATTTTAATTATAATATGTTATTGTTATAGTTTTGAGGAAACTATAACTATTATTTCACAGCATTTCATTTGTCACATGTCATTTTATTTCACAGATTATTTTAAAAATGTCATTGTCATTTATTTCCCTTTGTTTACATTTATGACCAAAACTAATTAATCGTAAGTTTAAAAATGATTTTTTAAGTCGGTTTGGTGGAATTTTAACTTTATGTTTTATACATCTGATCGGTAAAGAGTTCTCACGGTTATATCGAACAAGATTTAGTTTCTCCGATTCAGCTCACTCGCATGTCGTAGGACTGTGGGAGGACACTGAAGCAGTGAGTAAACCCACGCAGAAACGGAGAGAACATGCAAATTTAGTTTCAAGTTAGTTTGATAATAAATACAAACGTGATCTTTCGAGTAGGTCAAACCGATTTTCACGTAATAACGGCGTTATTAAAAGCCTGATTTTGATCGTTATAACGTCAGAGCTCGTTCAAGCACCGATTACCGGATCCCGTTATGCGTGGTTCGGGCGCTGAACAGTTAGCATTCGGCTCTGTAGCAACACCCACCGTTAGCTTTAGCCACCCACACATCAGATCAGCCGATCGGCTCGATCACACCGAATTCGATCTACTCACTTCTGCGACCAGTCCTTCCATTTCACCAGATACTCCATCCGGCCCTGTGTGTGGGGGGGGAGAACACATGACAGCTTAATGCCACCGATCAATTAGCAATGCTAGGCTTGTTAGCAGCCGCTAGCTTTCGGCGTCTAACTTGCCAAATCAATACATCACAAACATTTAAACCGCAACAGTGACGCGAGCGGCCGGAAGGATCCACGTACTCTCCGTATGCGTCGCTTGATGATGGATTCGGCCGCGAAGACCCGCTCGCCGACTGCGGACAGCTCCATGTTTACTTCTTCTGCCCCGCCGCTGCGTCTCTCTCTCTCTCTCTCTCTCTCTCTCTCTCTCTCTCCGCCTCAAAGCTTCAAGCACAACCCATAATACTCACTCCGGCAGACGTCAGTACGTGCTAAACAGTCGCCATGGGAACGAAGTCAGGGCAGGACCGTATTTTATCCATTCTATTGGTCGGGCTGTTGCTACGTGAACGTAGTTGCTAAGGGAAGGGCGGAGTCACGTTGTTCTTTCGCGGAAGTGACAAAAGAACATTTCAGAGCTTGATGACTCCATGGTGCTGGAAGTCTGAAACTTGCTTCAAACATGATAAAAGTTATTTAAAGTTATATTGATCCACGGTTAACTATAAAAGATCTTGAGGCATGTATATTTAATAATAATTCGTTACTTGGAAAGGAGAGAGAATGTGGAAAGTCTTGTAAAAAAAAAACATAATCATACACAAAATAAATTTAAAAAACCAACTCATATTAATTCATTTTAATATTAATGATATTAATAAAACTTAAAATGTATAGATTGATATTTATGTTTGGAATATTTCCAAATGTTAGAGTAGAAAAATAGAAAATAAAACAATGAAGCTGATAAAAAATACTTATTAAATACACGGTAGAAGTAATAAAATAAATTAAATTGCTGCTTCCTGAATGTTTTATATGACAAACATAATGAAGAACCTTTATTATTTGTGCAAGAGTGTCAAATAATCTGTCGTAGTCTTACCCGAATATATAGCATGAGTAAATTTTTAAGAATTTTAGGTTAATACAATCTATTCATCTATATTTACAATATAAAATACTTTGATATTTTTAAAATATATATTTACTTTGTACATCATGTATAGGATATTTCCGATCTGATAAATGATCAACAATAATCGACATTGTTATTAATCTGGCTTTTATTTTACTGTACGTTCCAAGAATGGCATACAGGAGCCACACATTTAATATGAGCAATGTTTGATTGAATGTTTAGCGCTGTATGCATTATAATGCTTGTTAATTAAATTCTATTGCTGTCTTATAATCAAGTAATAGTACGAATAATAAAATGAAAACAAAAACGAAAATGTCATTGCTTTATTTTAAACATAAATCATCTTACTGCTGTATGAAACCACTGTGTGGACTTGCTGACGCGCAGATGCTGTTGTTAATGGGCGTGTTTATTTATGTAAATTTTATTAATTGCATAAATTATTAGACTCGTTTTTTGGTGTCTGACAGGGATAATCACCAACGGCGGGAAATTTGTGACGTTTAATTGCGGTAGCAACGTGTCACAGATGTCTATAAACATTTGTTCAAGAATAATGAATTACAAAAAAAAAATGCATTACAATAATATTACATTACATATAATAATATGACATTAATAATTCGGCGAATTTATTTATAAATAGTAGTCATTGTACTTTATTTTATTGTTTGTTAAAATAAAAGAAATTATCGTGACATTTTTTGTATTGTTATAATTTTTATTGTTTTTTGTAAATAAAAATGTTTGACTCGGGCGATCCTACAAAAATCTTGCTCAGAATTGTCTTAATTGTTTAAGGGTTTTTTAAACCTAACAGCGATGATCTTTCACCTGTTTATCTTATCAAAAACGATTTGACCTGTTTATCTTTTGAACAATATTTGCTGATACAATGTCTCGAATATCATTTAATAATTCCATAAATATTAACATTAGTAGAATAAATAATATAACCAATCAAACCTGCAAGAAATATTGGATTAATACATTTTCTGTGATTAAAATGAAACAAGTGAAAAGGTTTAAGAAAATGTTGTTTTTTTATATGTTTAATATGTTTAAAAACCGCGGCGACTAATAAAAAGTCATATCATCGTTTTTATAAATAATAATCTTTGATTTAGGAAAAAAATATGTTGCCCAATTCCTCGAAAGACAATAAATTTTTATCACGATGCAAATTGAGCAATAAACAAGGAAAAAAAATCGCAATTAACTAAAAAAGTATATATTAACTGATTTACTGACTGGGATTAGTATCAGCTTAGGCAAAATCTAAAAGCAATTCATTTATTAATTTGAAAATCAAATGTTAGTTTTAGCGCAAATGATCGTTTATTTTAGATCGTCTATAATAAACTGTGTTAAAATGTAAGGAAGCCTAAATGTCGCACTAAAGCGCGAAATAATTTACCAACCAATAAATGAAAAAGAATATTTACTATAGACATGCGCACTAAACATATATCAGATAAATCAGATATTTGACTATGTTGCTGTTAATTGCAGATCATTTGTTTGATGTGATATTGTTTTTATTGTGCTTATCGAGTCGATGAGATCCGTGCAGGACAAAATCTAAACAAAATACCACTTTATGTTACAAATAAAATGAAATTAATTGCAGAACATTGTGCTGTTTGTGGTGTTTATTTATTGTTTAAACACGATGGGGTCGAATTGGAAATCGTATCTGGCTGAATGTGAGCACGTAAATGTAAATATCTACACTGTTGGAGACCTCGTTTTAAAATTTTAGCTAAAAACTGCAAGTAACGTCAAACCAAAAACGTCCCCGAAAGGTTATAAGCAGTTATGACTTGCACAATGACTTAACGCGTCATAACTGCTGACTGCAGCGTGGATGGACACACCATACAGAAATCAGGTTGTGGCTAAAATTCCTTGTTAAGTAAATGAATCGATGTTTTGGTAATAATTTGGCACAGCTGTAGAAAAGCTTGCAGTATTTACAAACGCACATTGGGGAAAAGTGCAGACACGTCAGCTGCCGTTATGACATTTGCAACTCTCTATTGACAAAAATAAATAATAAAATGATTCAGTGTTGAGACGTAATTTTGCACGTTTTTGCTCGATCTGCAGAAGTCCACACAGAATACGGGTAGTATTAGAACATGAGCCTCTATTCGGCTGTAGTTGGTGTCAAGCCTAAATTTGACAGGTTCATCATGTCCTCAGCTGTTCGATGTCCATTTGAGGTTCTTTTAATCCCCACCACACACACACACACACACACACACACACACCGGCGTCAGCCTGGCGCGATATTTATACAACCTTGTTCAGTTCAGTGTATGAGGAGGACAGCCATTTTCTTTTCTCTGACTGCGCCGACATTTCTGTACCGCTTCAAAAATGGTTGCCCTGAGAAACGTTTCCACTCGCAGTTATCGTGAACGCGTGAACGCTGCACGTCTGCTTATGAAAAACACCGAACGTCGAACAACGACGCGCTACGACCTTCATTTATCACAGTGATATAAATGCGGGGAATAGAAGTCGGTAAAATGGAGGTAATTTTGGACGTCGTGGGCAGCTCGTCCTTCACTGACACGGGGGAAATGAAACGTTCTTGTTCATATTTTGTACAGCTGCACATTCGTTCTGTTCTCGTCGTGACATCGAGTGTTTGGCTAAAAACAAACTCCCTAAAACACGAAAATAGCGCCATGTTGGCTAATCAAATCAACACCAAACGTCGGAATCCACTTATTATTTTATTTTCTCCATGACTGTTAATAGAATCTAATCGCATCAAGTCATAAACACTTTCGGGTACAAAACAAATATGAAAGCTTATTTACACGCATTCATTTGTGGTCGTTAAAACATTCATTTCGGTTCTCAAATTTATTCCTTCAACACCAAGATCGTCTTCATTCAATGAATGAATGAATAAATAAAAAATACACGACGTGTATTTCACACGCATTTCGTGCTACACGCGTGTCACACGTGAAGCTCCTTGAAACGGACACGGGACGTGTCACAATCCACACACAGCTGTTAAAATCAATACATTAAGTGTGTAAATATAACGCGTGGAGTGTGTGGGGACTATCTATGTCAATATTTACACGAGAATCGTGGGTGATTTTTATGCAGTCTAAAGACCAATGTGGACTGATGTGGTTTCGAACTGCTCGAGATAATCAAAATCATAATCACACGAGAAACAAACATGATAAACAATTAGAGTTTAAATTCCAAGTATTTTACTGCAAATTAAAAATTTGGTGCAATAACTTGTATAGATTAAAACCACTGGGTTGATGTGTTTGAGAGAAACTTGATGCATGTAAATTCTCCTACTCCCTCTTTCATTTGGCCTATTAAAAAGCTTTATTTAATTAGCCAAGGAGGGTTTTCAGCATGCCCATCCACATCCATAATGTGATTTTTGGCAACAAGCAGCTGTGAACATCTGTTTTAGACGACTTAACCACTGTTACTCTATATATATATATTAATATTATTATTATTATTAAACTGTAACACTATACTGTCTTCTATGTTACAATTGACCATTAATTAAAATAAAACAACTATTAAAATTGCTTTTAACACTTTAATAAATGTTTTTTTAATCACTATAGTAAATCTAGTAAATATGATATCAAAATATTGGATGTGATACCATGTACAGCACAGAAGCACAAGGGCACATGGATGCTTCTATATCATGAAGAATTATATCATCTGTAAAGCATAATAAAAATATTTATTGCATACTAATGGAATGTTAAACCTTGTCATCAAATCGCCAACATTCTGCATTAAGCTCACAAGGTTTATCTATATTATTTCTCTATTTTATTGTAGCTTACCGAACTGGCAATGGTCTATAAATATGATATCTTATAATATATCTATAATATATATAATAATATTAAATATTAATGTATTGACTGATTTTTGAGTCCAGGTATTTGTGAAGCATCCTTGTATCTCAGCCGTTTGGTCATTACATTTCTCAAAGTAAATTAAGGTCCTTATTTATCAGACATCTGATATGACTTATTTAACACGAACAGAAATGTCAGTATAAAACATTTATGGTTTGTGAGTCAAGTAAAACCAAACTCCACGTCAAGCCGCAAGATACTAATAACTCACAGTCATAGTCACGTTCTGGTGCTAAAGTTACATCACACTTAAAATAACACGTTTCATAGGGTGTGTCCATGTTTTGGTACATTCCACACAGTCACATGTAAATAATAGCCTAGCAAATTAAAAAAAATCAGGGAAACAAACAAGAAACTCACATGTGAATTTACTGATTTATAAAAGGTGAATTTATTAAATGTTAAGTCTATAGTTGCAACAGTACGAGGTGTATTAAGCATTAAAAGTAAATCAACATGGTATTTATGTCTGGTCAACCAACCTCTTGTGTCATACTGGCAGCAAACTATTCAAATCAACAATTAATAGTCACTCCGCTTCTAAATTAAGTTATATGTTTAGCTAAAGCTGATGTATTAAATTTGCCATATATTTGATAGATGGTTGCATTTGAACAGTAATGCTTTCTGCAGTCTAGTAATGGGTGCGGTTATAAATTAACCAGTCATCTAGCCAGACATGACAAGTAAAACATTACAAATAGACTCCATTTGAAATGATTATTACAGTTTTACTGTTATACACGATAAGACTGTTTTAGAACAATAGACTTAGGGTAAAATATGACACATTGACTACAGAGTACAATATATTGTACTTTTTTCATTCAAATATGACTTCAGTAATGTAATACAAATTAGCAGCGGTACAAAGTAACAAACTGACTAAAACAACTTGTTCGGTATTACGTTGTATGTAAGTAAGTATGACATACCAAATAAGGACATAAATCAGCACAGTTAATAAGAGAATTGCATGAAAACAAAGCTGTAGTATATTGTCCATTTGCTTAAAAACACCAAAGACACCGGACGTGTACAAGTTCAGTATTGTCAAATTCACAGTAGTGTGACAACATAACACCACCCTGAAGTATGGTATGACGAGCCTTCTTGATTGCAAGTTAATGGCAAAGTTCAACTCGGGCCCTTTAACATTGCACAACAAAAATCTTAAGAGGCCAGCGTAACCTGCTGATCTGTGCTCTCGTAACGGATTTACCCATCCAGCCATGTATGTCATATTAAAGTTAAAATATGACCATAAAATACCCTGAAAATCGATGAGACACATTTAGCCACACTTTACCATCTGTAACCATGAACTCATGAATCTGAACTCATGACATTTACTGAAAAAAAGTCTGTTCATAATTTTGCTATTAAGAGAAACCGATTCAAAGAATGTTCAATTCTAGTGCAATTACTCACCAGAAAGCACTTGTTTCTATTCAACGGCTATTTGGTGTGCAAGATTATCAGAAGTAAGTGCTTTTAATGATCTAATCCTAGCATGTTTTGTGTTATTGATTTTTCAGTCTTTAAACAATAAAACATGCTTTAATTCTGCTTGTGCATCACTCCAATACCATTCAATTAATCCAAATCCTACACTGCAAAAAAAAAATACACATATTTTTCTATACATGAAAAATTATAGATACAAATGTACAATTCTTCCAAAAATTACATATCTACAAATGCATATTTACTATAGTCCTCTGAGTTCACTTTAAAAGGCGTTAAATGGAAACATATTCCTTAAAGGTCACAGTTAAACAGTTTGTGGTGACATCCGTTATGATGATGTTGCCTGAAAATGGTTTAAAGTAGCTGACTGGTTCCTCTGTCTTGTTAGACATTTCAGAAACATTCTCAACTCTTGCGTCGTTCTCGACTGTTGCTTCTGCCTGAAGCCTTGTCCTACCACAGCTCAAGTCAATCGGTTCATCAGGAAAATCTTCTGTTATCTTGTAGCTGCAATCACTGCTGGTGTTCTGGCCAGAACAGTTCAGGTTGATAGGTTCCCTCTGAGGAGAACCAATGACCTGACTGGGAGCAATGATACACTTGGAGCTTAGAAATCTTTTACATTCACTTCCAGTCTCTTTAGGCTCTAATAGAGTTCGTTTACGATGGTTGGCCTGGTTGTTGTTTGAGTCCCTTTGGGATAAGTCATCTGTCCTATGTGATGTGGGTGAAGTGATGGTTTTGGTGGTCTGTTCGCATGAATGGTTTTCTAATAAATCAGTTTTATTTTGTTCTTGCTCCCTTCTGTAGCCAGTTTCAGACTCAAAGTTTGTACTTGAAAGATCAAATGTTTTGTTTGGTCCTATTTGAACAATATCACAGCTATTGAAAGAATCTCCTGAATTGTTCAAAGTTTCACTATTCTGTCCTAAAGTTACTTCAACAGGATTGCCATTTATGTCATTCAACTCCTTAGTTTGCTTTGGTGTTTCCATTTTAGAAGAATCCACATGCTTTGCTTTGGATGACTGAACCCCATTGTCCATGTACTTGCTCATAACAATGACAATCCGGCCATTTTTGTTTTTGTTCCTGATGATCTTCATCTTACTGCTGACACCACTGGAAACTGATGACTCTTTGAAGCTTGTCTTCATCTTTTGCCCCTCTTTGTTTGTAGTAGCAGGTATGTTATTATGTTCCAAGACCAGATCCTTCACTTTACGTAGACTGCCTGTGCCCTTGTCAAGCATCCATTTCTGCTGCAAGGCTTGAGAATGGTTCCAGCCCTTAATAGAGGGGTCATACCCTTTGACCTCTTTCGTCTTTGAGGTTAGATGGTCATACATCTTGGGGTCTGGCTGGTAATGGTGGTGCTTCTTGCTGTTTAACTGGTAGAAATGCTTCTTCTTGCCATTTGTTTGTGTTTCCATAGGAATCTCCTTGTCGTTGGGCTGGTACTGGTGGTGCTTTTTGCTGTTGAGCTGGTAATGCTGAGGCTGTGATCGGTGAAACTGAAGGGAATCGATTTTCAGCTGGTTCTCCTCGTCCGGCGAGGAGTCATGAAGATCGGCAAGGATGCTAGATCTTCTTGCAAATGCAGGTAGCTACCGCAAAGAGAGTGAATGTAAATATGTATATAGTATATACACATACAGCTACGACAAAAATATCGTTCGGCTATAAATCAACAGAATTTTAAACACAGCTGGTAGCTGCACAGCAGTAGTTATACGTTTTAAATGTTAGCTGGACAGCAGTAGTTATACATTATATCTCTATGACACTATCATTTATCATCCAGCAGCAAAAGACATTAGGAGCGAAGAGCCTTCAGCATACAAAGTTACTCATTTATCATAATACCCCCATGTTTCACAGACAGCAATACAAATTTAACCTTGCAATAAACAGTGTGCCTGTGCAAACCTCGAAAAAACTGGAATAACTAAAGATATTATTTTAAAAAATTAAAAATCATGGGTTAGTTATTGCTTACCTGGATCAGAAGATGTTTAGGTTTCGGTCCCCTTTTGCGACATCCCATTTGCTGCTCTTGTCTCTCTCTAAAATCAAAAACAAGTTTGATTAAAGCAAAGAAAAATATTTTTTAAATATTCAAGTACATTCAACAGAATTCATTATTTTGGCTCCTAATTATTAAGGCACCGTGTTTGCATCGTAAAAGCCACAAAACAAACATTTGTCTGACATTCCTATAGTATTACGACTACAAATACCTGTAATATCTTTCTTATCACCTTGAAATGTAATGCTTCATTTATGAAACAGAATTCTTTACAAATATGACGTGTATTTAGAAGGAAACTATCTCACTAAACGTTGGCACGTTTATCGTGTCTTCATTTACCACAGCGGGCAGACATCAATTCGTCTTTATTTGCAATACAGATTGTTTATTCATTACGGTTTTAATAATATTGCCCACTGCTAGCGAATCTTCGTCGACGAGCACGTTTTTTACATCAGCAGTGTTAAGATTTTAGCAAGTAGGAAGGACCCGGGTAATGTTTTACACAATATACACTGGCAATTACTAAGTCAGGACCGAATGGGTACACACTCACAGCTACGGAGCGAACGTTGCTAAAATTACCCATGAAAATAACACCTCAAAAGGTGTTTTTCTTCAACGTCAGTCTGTTTTGAAAATGGCATGAGTGTTGGCGTGTGTAAAAACAATGTATAATGGTGAAAACAGTGCGCGAATGAAGACAGGCTTTGTAGTTTTTGTAGGCCTGGCTGAAGGGGCCGCCATCAATCTTCCACTCGAGCCTGTCGGGAGATAGCCCCGCCCCCCGTGACCATATAAGGGCATGGACTCAAGTTCGCTTAACCGGGCTTCACTCACCTGTTTTGAAAGGCGACGAGAAGGCGCGGGTCGAGGATGTTCTCCTCCGGTTCCCATGTGTTATACCTGGCAAAGATTAACAGAACAAAATATGACATAGACCTAATATATTCGACAATGTCATTCATTCAAATATACACCACACGCGTTCTTGAAAGTGTCCCGATCTTAGTTGAAACCAAATAATACATGCAAATGTGAAAAATATATATCTATATCTATATCTATATAAATATATACATATATACATAGATATAAAAAATAAACGCACGGGTACGATACATGGCACGATTCGTGCACAACAACGCACGACTTCTTTTTGAGCTGCATTTCGCAAGGCAACTGAACTCGGTAGCCATTTTAAACGCGGCTGTATTTTCGGATGGATTTTTTGGTTCTGCAGAAATAATTACCACCGAATAGGGAAGAGTTTCCCCCCTGTCGGAGCTCGCGTAAATTAGTGATGGAATCCGCACACGCATGCACGCGGCAGATCCAGCAGATCGTACCCGCCACACACACACACACACACACACACACACACACACACACGAATAAGAAAAAAAACTCGACTTCAGTAAGACACAGATCAGATTGGGGAAAAAATGACTACTCACTTGGGCGACCATCCTCTCCACTTCACCAGATATTCGGTTCTCCCCTAAAATCGCAAAGCACCCGTGATGAGTGATGATAAACATCCTAACCGACCGCCGCCAATGAACCATATTTACCTTCCGTGTGCGCTTCTTCTCGATGCCCTCCACCGCGAAGACGTGCTCCCCGACGGCAGGTAGATCCATGTCTAGTTCCGAGCCTTTCCAAGCGGGTTTTTTTTTCCCTCCTCGATGCTTGGAACAGTCACTCCAAGATTCGCAATCGAGTTATACAGCTACTGGCAACGATGATTTCTCTCTCCCCCCCCCCAGCCTTCCCTCTCCAGGCTCTCTCACTCTCTCACTCTCTCTCTCTCTCTCTCTCTCTCTCTCTCTCTCACCC
>JAOUQU010000017.1:2057116-2067900 GCA_028566735.1 Ammoglanis amapaensis | reverse complement strand
CTCGGGCAGAAGGTTTCGCTCCATTCGGACCAGAACCTCGCGTCACAAGAACAGTTTTTCCCCACTGCTGTAGGACTGTTGAACACTTAGAGCCATGTCACCTCAAAACACCTCAGTCAAATAAATACTGTTTTTAAATTGCACTATTCAAACTGCTGTCTATTGTTCAGTATTGTATTGTATTCATTTGGTGTACATATGTTCTCTTGTTCCTCGTTCTTGTTATATATATATATATATATTATCAATATCTGCACCTTTTACACCGAAAAAAATTCCTAGTCTGTGAATCCTGTTCATTGACAGTGGCAATAATAAACAGATTCTGATGTAACGATCCAGTCTACCCATGATGCAATTTGATTCACAATACTGCTTTACACGATACCATTTTGTCCTGGGAATTAGTATAATGAAATTGAAGATTATAGCTGTGACGAAGACTAGAGTTAAATTCTGAGGTCTATACGAACGATTTTAAAGCCCAATTGCGACTTGGTACATAGCTACAGCGCCCTCTGCTGTTTAAAGTGAATATTAGTTCATTAAACAGCGATAACGATTCTAAATTGTGCCTCAAGTGAATCGATTTGCATCAAGTGCATCGTTCCATACGTATTATCAGCTCTTTTTAGTAGTTTTTTTTATGTGTAGGCTTGCTGATGCCAGTTCTTTATTTTAAACAAATTGTTCTGTATTTTCTACCCGTCCAGTTTCAGCCCCAAGTTGTTGGGATGGATTAACAGAATTCCAGACCCGATTAACAGTACCACGTTTAAGCAGATGAGCAATCAGGTACTGAGAATCAGAGTACTTTCTACGTGTTCATTTCTGTACATATCCTGTATATATATACATCCATCTATCTGTCCTGCTTTCAGACTGTTCTTGCTTACTCTGCTTTTTCTTGTGTGCGTCAGCAGTTATGGCATTCATGGCCGGGGTCGTCAAACTCCATTTCAGTGCAGTGCAATTTACTCTTCTCTCAGATAGAAATCATTCCACTCCCTAAACCAGAAAAAGAGTTACCGGAGCCGAACGAGGAGGACGGAGAACTCGTAGGGGAAGTGGAAGAAGAATTAGAATCTAGAGACATAGAAAGTGACTCCGTGCGAGCTTTTAACAAAAAGGGGTACAGCCAAGTGATCGACAGCAGCGATGAAGAGAACAGGAACGATGAAGATGAGGAGTGGTGCGAGAAGCCCAGCCCATCCGACTATGAGAAACATTTTCTACCAATTATTGTGGATACGTGACAGTTTTTAATTTTGTGTTATATGTGATAAGTCATGCAGGAGTTTTAAAAGGACTGATGTTACATGGAATGTTGCAGGAATTTCATTATGAATTTGAGCACATGTTGTAGTCCTGACACGTACAGTGCTCGGAATTTTGTGCACATCGGATCACCCGGTTCGAAAATGTTGGTGGACTAGAACAGGCGCTTTATTTTTGCACGATTCATTTTCTACCCAGAAGACTACAGGAAGGCTTTTGGTGTTTGGAATAGAATTGATGGGGCTATACAGTGATTTGGATGTTGCTCAGGCAATCCTGAACAGGGGTGATTTCAAAAGTGATGGGGACAGTCGTCCTGGACGTACCTCATAGACTGCCGTAATCGTTTGGTAAAACTAAAAGACGTGCCTACAAGACAGCATTAGTACTAGATTGGTTTCAGAAGGGAAAAGCCATTACAGAGCACCAGCAGTCTAAATGGAACCATACACTGTATGTCCGTTTCATATCAAATATTTTACATAAAGAGTACAAAGTTCTATTTTTACTTTACATTACAAGTTTTGTGGTTATTAAAATATATGATGCTCAAATGTATACTTAAAAAATAAAAATGTTTTTGATTTTTGAAAAGTTCACTGATTTTAGAATTCGTTATTGTGGAAGTTTCATGAATTTGTTATATCTATAAACTAACTTCCCACAAACACACACCAGCACAGAGAGTCTGAACTCTTCTGTTTCAAATTGTTGCCCCCCGGCCGTTAAGGTTCCAGTTTAAAATGTTTAGAAAACTCCTTATTACCACTGTGCATTATAGAAGTAATACACATATACACACACTAGAGGGCAGTGAGCACACATGCCGTGAGCGGTGACCAGCCCCAGCCATGGCGCCCGGGGAGCATTTAAGGCTGATTAATACTTCCGACACATTGAAGCGACGCAGACCACATGAGGCAGCATAATAGCCATCAATACAATAAAATGTGTCCACGTGCATAGTTAAAGTAGTCGCTCCCTGCATATGGTGGTACCTTTTTGTTTACGATGTTTCTTTTGTTCGATATCAACCAACTAACACTGACAATGTTTGACAACCTTTCTCACATCATAAACACAAACATGACAAAACTTTCAGAAATTTCACGCCCTCTAGTGTTGTGGCGGTGAGTTACTTTGCGGCACATATGATCTTGATGCAGGAGTATAAATCGGCCTTTAGCGGATAGGCGCCTCGTTCAAGGGCACTTCAGTCATTATACCGCTTTGCTCCGAATCAGAACCCTTCTGATCATAATATTTACATTTTCAGTAATTAGCAGACGCCTTTATCCAAATCGACTTACACCATTTTGAGCGATTGAGGGTTTATGGTGGGCGCCAATAGCAACTTAGTGGTAAGGAGGGCTTGAACTAGTAACCTTCTGATCGCTAGATTGCCACTTTAAACACAAAACCATTACTTCCAGACAAGGCTGGATTAATAACCCTAGGGGTCCCTGGGCACTGAGGCTCATGGGGCCCCCTCCCAACCCTAATATTCACATTCTCCAAAGGAGCCAGAGGGCCCTCTATGCCCAAGGGCCCCTGGGCACGTGCCCAGGTTGCCCCTATTGTAGATCCGGGCTTGCTTCCAGACAACGGCTGCCCACAAAATCAGTGCATTACAGGGCTGGACCCCAAGCCCAGATAGATAGGCAGGCTGCATCAGACCAATGTAAAAGTGTTGTTGGGGTCAGATTCGTCCTATTCGCCTCCCAACACACACACACACACACACACACACACACACGCACACAAAGATACACACAGATACAGTACATTCCAGTCAGCGTGAGAATCGCAGTGCGCATGCGCGCCGGTAGATCGAGGGGGAAGGGGGCGCTAGTGAAGCGTCATGGCGGCTCGTGACTGCTCACAGCGCTAACCGTACAATCACACAAGAGGCGGACTAGCGGGGGGGAGGGAGAGGGAGAAACGGAACAGGCCGAGCCGAGCTGCTCTTTGTTTCTGGCTCGCTAGCTGTTGAAAACCGGGGGAGTTACCGGCGAAAGCTGATTTCATCGACTGTAAGTAGCGTAAAGTTTCCCGAGCGCGAGACTGCAACGATTAACGCCGAACTGTAGAGAATAAACGCGAATTTAGCCGCCGCAGATTCGCCAAAAAACGAGCTCGTTTGTCGGTTAGAGATCGAGCCTGGACCGAGACGTGCTAGCAGATCGAGATGAATGAATGAATGAATGAATGAGGGTGTGGAGGGGTTATAACTGTTAATGAAGTGTGTAAAAAAAACCTTCAGGAGGATCCGATGAGTTTTACAAATTAAAACGGATTCTTTTTTTAAAAACGGCGTGAAAGTGTTTCATCTAATCACGGCATGGCCGACTTGCTAATACAGAGCCGGTGCTCATAACATCTATGTGTGCGTTATAACACGGTTATTACTATTATTTAACTTCATCTCATATTGCGTCGCGTATTTTTATACAGTTCATTTAACACTCATTTTATAAGCTTTAAACAACCGTGCGGATAAAAATGTCTAACGTTATTCCTTTAATAATTCTAATAATTATATATATATATATTAAATAACATCATATATATGTCCTTTTATTCTATTTAATACTATTTAATAATTCTTGTAGTATTCTTATTTATTAATGGTCGCTCATTACATTCACTCGTCATTATTTTGCCTATTTCTCTCTCGCTGGTAATGTTTACATGTGATTTGGGACACAGCCAGGCTACTTTTGTTAGCTTTAGCATGTTTTTTTTTAAACATTTTTTCCTTACAGCTGACATTTTCTTACATTGCTGTCACTGACACATCGTTTATTATTACGTTAATAGTAATAACGTTATACTAACACGTATTAATGGTCATTCTGTTTATTTACGTGTGAATAAAACGTACATTGGTTGTGACGGTTTGTCTCGACTTTGAGGCGTTTAAGGCCGCGTCTCAAACTGCACATTAGGCCACTAAAAAGTCAACACTAATAGTGTTTAGCGGCAGATGCGCTTTGTTTTGTTTGTCTTTCTGTCGTTTTTGCTGCCTTTTTCGTATTTTGTTCGTCAGTTTCATCTCTCATACGATTAACTTGACAAGCCTGTTTATTTTAGTTCAGAATTTGTTATTCTAATGTTTTTATAATGTTTCTGGCAGAATGGAATAAAGGCTGCGTCCCAATCGCACCACTTTTACACCCAAGAGTCTGCTTCAAATCCTCACACACTGCTCGCATTTAGACCTAATATTCAGGCTATATCATGCGGTTTAGGACGCCTGTAGACACGGCCCTTATTATCAAATATACTTTTTTATCCTGGGTACAAATATTTAACATTTTGGATATTTGATTGTTTTAGTCTCATGCTGATCAAATCAAACCTGTTGTCTACTTGTCTCTTCTTATTTTCCAGAACAGCGTTTTCATTTGCTCGTTCCTCCCGGCACAGCTGAGAGATGTCCACTCCGGACCCCCCTATGGGAGGAACCCCTCGGCCCGGGCCTTCTCCGGGTCCCGGGCCCTCTCCAGGAAGCATGATGGGCCCAAGTCCGGGACCACCGTCCGCTGGACACGCCATTCCTCCACAGGGACCGTCGGGGTACTCTCAGGAGAACATGCATCAGATGCACAAGGTCCGGGTTTGTTGACATAGAATACATTTATGCTTCTGTAATTTGTTATTAGGTCTTAATTAAAATGTGTTTTATTAAAATGATTGATTAATAGCCTATGGAAGGAATGCATGAGAAGGGTATGCCAGACGATCCTCGCTATGGGCAGATGAAAGGCATGGGCATGAGACCGGGTGGCCACAGTGGAATGGGACCACCGCCAAGTCCCTTGGATCAACATTCCCAGGGTACTCCTGCATAAATATTATTCACTAAACTAAATAAATTATTATAAATTATATGATATTCATTTCTTCTACACACACAGGTTATCCCTCGCCTCTTGGTGGCTCTGAACACGCTCCCAGCCCTGTCCCTGCTAATGGTCCCCCCTCAGGACCCATGATGCCCTCCGGGCCCGGCAGCGTGCCCGTGGAGGGCGCCGACCCTCAAACCATGGCACAGCAGAACCGTGCCGGAGGTGGCACACCAGGCCCAAGTCCAGGACCCAACGGAGGACCTGCAGGACCCGGAGGACCCACACCGTTCAACCAGAACCAGCTCCACCAGCTCCGAGCACAGATCATGGCTTACAAGATGCTAGCTCGTGGACAACCTCTGCCCGATCACTTGCAGATGGCCGTGCAGGGCAAGCGACCCATGCCGAGCATGCAACCGGGGATGCCCAACATGCCTCCCGCAGCCGGACCGGGTGGGCCTCCTGGACCCGGAGGACCCGGACAACAGGCTCCCAATTACAACCGGCAACATGGTATACCTTTTCCGGTTCAGCCCCCATTTTTTCTGTTGGCCCCCATTATTTCCTGATGGAAAATGTAACATGTCCATGTAAAATCTACCGATGGAATGAATCTTCAATAACTAGTTAATGCAGTTTATTGATCATGTGTCGATTCTCATCATTTGTCGATCGCTTTTTGTTTCTGTAAGGAATGGTTGGACCCAACATGCCACCTCCTGGACCCTCTGGAGTTCCCCCTGGCATGCAGGGACAGCCCTCAAATGGACCCCCCAAATCCTGGCCCGAAGGTAAGATCCAGATGTTCTTTCTGTGGCTTTCATTGTTTGTTATAACGGAAGTTTGTCAAACCAGAGCTGTTGAGAAAGCAGTATTCTGTGAGCTAGGTTAAGGCAAGTCTTAAGACTAGAGTCAGAGTCAAGTCATGAGACAATATGTTGCATACCAGATTTAATGTAGAAACAAACAGTCACTTAGTGGTGCGCGCTGTCTCCATGTTCGATTAGGTGAATCGGTGTGTTGTTAGAATATTCTCCTTGTGTCTGCATGGGTTTCCTACAACAGTCCAAAAAGGTTGATGTCAGGAGGTCTGTCGCGCCTTTCTTTGCAATAGTCTGGCGACTAGTACAGGTGTTTAGTGTATTTGCCAACGGTGTACCATTGTGACCCTAAGTAGGATTAAGCTTTGATAAAACTAGATGCTGGTTTAGATTTGAGTTAGCGACATGCTGCTAATGCTAACCGGCTAATGCTAATGCTGCTAATGCTACCCGGCGCTGACTCGTTGAAACGAGTCAGTGGAGTCCGAAGTCAGCGATATCTGGCGTATCTTTTGTAGGACCCATGGTTAACGCTGCTGCTCCCGCCAGCGCTCCTCAGAAGCTGATCCCACCACAGCCCACCGGTCGTCCCTCTCCTGCGCCGCCCGCCGTACCCCCCGCCGCCTCTCCCGTCATGCCCCCACAAACCCAGTCTCCGGGACAACCGGCGCAGCCGCCTCCCATGATGGTTCACCCCAAACAGAATCGCATCACACCAGTTCAGAAACCCCGTGGCCTCGACCCGGTGGAGATTCTGCAGGAGAGAGAGTACAGGTAAGGTAGCCCATACCGAGCCGTTTTGGATGTGTGTTGTGTCGCTGGACAGTTTGGAATCAATTCTTTGATCTCTTGTGTCTAACAGACTGCAAGCACGTATAGCGCACCGGATCCAAGAGCTGGAGAATATTCCGGGCTCTCTGGCTGGGGATCTGAGGACCAAAGCGACCATCGAGCTCAAGGCGCTGAGGCTCCTCAACTTCCAGAGACAGGTAGAATTTCGGCTTGGACTGTAACGATTCGCAAGGAATCGATTCACTTGGGACAGGATTGGGTCTTCACCTACCCTATAGATTAAAAAGCAGTACAATAATTTCCATCTCTGGCTGCGCCCCTGGTTTCAGCGCTTCAGTATTAACATGGCGGTTGTGTCTGACAGTTGCGTCAGGAGGTCGTAGTGTGTATGCGGCGTGACACAGCACTGGAGACGGCGCTCAACGCCAAGGCTTATAAACGCAGCAAGCGACAGTCCCTGCGTGAAGCTCGCATCACCGAGAAACTGGAGAAGCAGCAGAAGATCGAACAGGAACGCAAACGCCGCCAGAAACACCAGGTACCATTCCAGAACAATCTAGAAACCTTATGAGCAGACGTATGAGTGCATTGGTGCCAAAATGCCGTGCTTTAGTCGAGAAGTTTGTAACTTGAATGTTTTTAATCTTTAGAAATAATTTCATTACTATTTACTTTAAAGTCTTTTAAAGTTAAAACATCAATGATCGGTAACCTGCCATTTCTGGCATGTTGTTGGACTGTAGGAGGAAACCAGCACAGACACAGTGTTTTATATAGTGCACGTTCGTCTTTATTGACACATTTTTTTATTTTCGTCTTCTAGGAATATCTCAACAGTATCCTCCAGCATGCTAAAGACTTCAAAGAATACCACCGCTCCATCTCCGGAAAGAACCAGAAACTCACCAAAGCTGTGGCCACCTACCACGCCAACACCGAGCGTGAACAGAAGAAGGAGAACGAGCGCATCGAGAAGGAGCGAATGCGGAGGCTGATGGTGAGCATGCACACACACACACGAAACACAAACACCGTGTAACGGGGAACCGGCTTAATCGCTTCTCTCTTAGGCCGAGGATGAGGAGGGCTACAGGAAGCTGATTGATCAGAAGAAGGACAAACGTCTGGCTTACCTGCTGCAGCAGACGGACGAGTACGTGGCCAACCTCACGGAGCTCGTCCGAGCCCATAAGGCTGCACAGGCCCTCAAGGACAAGAAGAAGAAGAAGAAAAAGAAGGTACGGTTTTGGATTTCAGTTGCTATTAGGGCCGTTACGAGATCATTTTCTTGATAACAATCGTAATACAAAACTCTGGGTTTGGTTTGTTGTTGTAGAAGGCCGATCCGGCAGAAGGAGGGGCCCCTGCGTTGGGTCCTGATGGAGAGGTAAAGCGACGTTTGTTAGCAACGAATCTTACATCGATACACAACGAGATTAAAAACCAGCGGTCTGTTTTCTACCATGTCGTAGCCTCTGGATGAAACCAGTCAGATGAGTGACCTGCCAGTGAAAGTCATTCATGTGGACAGTGGCAAGATACTCACCGGGGGAGACGCTCCTAAAGCAGGTCAACTCGAGGCCTGGCTAGAGATGAATCCTGGGTAAGGATGCTATCAGGATGTCGTCTAGCTTTGCCTAAACTACACACAAAGCAATCCTCGCTTTTATTCTGCTGCCAGAATGCTGAGCTCTAACAAACTCTGTTGTTTTGTAACTTTGGTTTCAAATTTTATCTTTATTTACTTTTATTTGCCTTGGATACTAATGCATATGTACTTATTACTTACTTTGCTTTGTAGACACGTGTTCTCAGTTCTCTATTTGTAAGTTGCTTTGGCTAAAAATGTCAGCTTAGTTTAATGTAAGGAAATGTAGTAGTTAAACATTGATTTAAACATCGAAACCTGATTTAAAGGTTAAATGAGGAAGGTCATCAGGTGAAAAAACTAGAACAAATCAATAAATACACATGGGATGGATCTTTATCCTAATCGTGTTTCTCTTAAAATCACCTCGATGGTGTTCGACTACACTGAGGACTTTAGCTACCCGCTCTCCATGATGTGCCCTTCGGTTGCTTTCCCATCCAAAGCTCAGCTGGCTGTGGCTCGACCGTCTTTTCGAGATGTAAAGTCACATTTGTACTTCTTTCTCTTGTAGGTACGAGGTGGCACCGCGTTCCGACAGTGAAGACAGCGACTCGGAGGAAGAAGAGGTACAATCAAGTCCCAGTTTTAATGTCGATTAACTAAACCATCATTCTTTGCTATGGCAAAATATTTGTTTGTAAAAACAGATTGGATGAATCTGTCAGTATAAATGCAGGATTTTAATCATTCAAACACTACAATGAAGTTGTAATTATAAGGCATAAAAAAATCCAGCTTCAAACACCCTTTTTACCCGTTTTAAATGCATCGCAACGATGAACACGCTGTTTAAATGTTCTTTATACCGCTTTCTGCACCGAAGGAGGATGAGGAGCTGCCACAGCCATCACAGTCTCAAGGTGAAGAGAAGAAGAAGATTCCTGACCCAGACAGTGAGGATGTTTCCGAGGTGTATGCCCGTGATATTATCGAGTGAGTACCTGCCATACAATTCACATTATCAGCGTCATCGTCGACATGGCAAATCGATTCTTTCTGAGTCCCTCGCGTTCCTCCTCCCGCAGTCGTGTCTTTTATTTTTTAAATGCTCGGACCCAGAATTAACCGTCAGTGTCGTGAAAGTGGTGAAAGTTCCGACTCTTTTGCAGACATGCTAAGCAGGATGTCGACGACGAGTACGGAAGCGCTCAATTTGAAATCGGCTTGCAGTCGTACTACGCCGTGGCCCATGCAGTCACCGAGAAGGTCGATAGGCAGTCCGTACTCATGGTCAACGGGACACTCAAACAGTACCAGGTACAGACATCTACAGTCGAAATATAAGTACTAGATAGCTACGATATGGCCTAATAAAATATTTAATTCTTGCAGATCAAAGGTCTGGAGTGGCTGGTGTCCCTGTATAACAACAATCTAAACGGCATTCTGGCAGATGAAATGGGTTTGGGTAAAACCATCCAGACTATTGCGCTCATCACCTACCTCATGGATATTAAACGTCTCAATGGACCCTTCCTCATCATCGTACCTCTCTCGTAAGCCTCTTACATTAAAAAACTAATTTCGTCACATTCCGGCAAACAAAGTGCCCAGATAGAGTAGCGGGATTTTTCTGCTAGCACGCCAGCACAGAGACTTTTAAGGTGCCCAGTCGAAATAAAGGCGCCGCTAAACTATTTTTTAGCTTGGACACTTTGAGTACTTATTATATAATATGTTGTGATTTTTTTTCCCCTGCAGAACTTTATCAAACTGGACCTATGAGTTTGATAAATGGGCTCCATCTGTGGTCAAAGTGTCTTATAAGGTAAATTCTAGTCTCTAATGATTTATCCCACTTATCACCAGAGATGTAACGATACACTTTAATCACCGTGCCATACGAATCTGGTTTTATACAGAAACACAGTATACACTGTAGCACAGATTATTCTGTAACAGATTATATTGTAACACGGATTACACTGTAACACTGATTACACTGTAACACTGATTACACTGTAACACTGATTACACTGTAACAGATTACACTGTAACAGATTACACTGTAACACTGATTACACTGTAACACGGATTACACTGTAACAGATTACACTGTAACACGGATTACACTGTAACAGATTACACTGTAACACAGATTACACTGTAACACTGATTACACTGTAACACGGATTACACTGTAACACGGATTACACTGTAACACGGATTACACTGTAACACAGATTATACAGTAAAACTGATTACACTGTAACACGGATTACACTGTAACACGAATTACACTGTAACACGAATTACACTAACAGATTATACAGTAACCCGGATTACACTGTAACCCGGATTACACTGTAACACAGATTACACTGTAACACAGATTATACAGTAAAACTGATTACACTGTAACACGGATTACACTGTAACACGAATTACACT
>JAOUQU010000017.1:1976629-1991350 GCA_028566735.1 Ammoglanis amapaensis | reverse complement strand
ACATTATATATATGCAAAAGTGCAAAATGCAAAAAGCAAAAATGACACACCACACAAATGACATGATTGTCTAATAATAATAAATAATAATAATAAATGAAATAAAAAGAATGCAGAATGTAAAATGTAATCCGGCTGGTTGGAACGGTTTTATTTAATGCGAAGGTGGCATTGACCTTTGGTATGTCCCAAAAAAAATCAATCGTTGATCTATCTGCCTAATTCTGACACTATTTCCCTTCCAACTGGACACTTTACTGCTTAAATTTTTTTTAATTTAACCAAACTGAATTGTAACTTTAAATATTGGTAAGTTTAATAATCACTCCCCCCCCCGCCCTCTTCATATACTGTATTTAATAAAGTCCCATAAACAAACCCAGCGCCATTTGCTTCCCCGCCGCTTACAAACACGACGTTTTAGATATAAATAAATAAAGTCCACCAAAGTAACTAGACTCGGAAATAAAATAAAAAAAGCCAACACGTCTGAGCGAGCAGTAAACGTCCCGAAAGCCGGAAGAGTTTTACCTGTGTTAGGCAGTACGGTGAGTACATGTTCGCTGGACGAGTCTCGGAGCTTTTAGCGGGGTTCGGGTGCAGTCGGTCGCCGTGGCTGCATTGCAAGTTCGCCGCGTTGTTCGCTCCCTGCACGCCGCACTGCTAGAAACCCCGCCTAGCCTAGTCAAACTGAAAGCTACACACACACACACACACACACACACACACACACAGGCTGCGTACACAACACACACACACACACTAAAGTTTTTCTGAGAGAGAACTTTTCCTCTCCCGCCTCTTCCTCACTCCCTCCTCTTACCGTTCACTTCCTCTGGGTTACATTTTCCGCGATCTTGCTCCCTCGGGCAGAACCGAAAAGGCTTCAACCGGGGGTGGATCGGTGCTTAGTTTAGTCGGTAAACTCTCACCGAAAGATACAAACATGTCACGCCGTTACTGGCGAGTTGTAAGGTGCTACTTTTGACTCCAAGGTGAGCAGCATTAAAGATAAAATGCCTTTTTTTTAAATGTGTGGAATGTGTTTATGTTACTTGTGTTGGTGCTATAATCAACGCCGCAACTCATAAAACACTTAAATGTTATGCTATTTATTTATTGAGCGTTTAACACTCCAGGTCTGGGGTCGACAACCTTGTTTTATAAAGCCTGTACCGATTAAACAACAACATTGTAAAAGAACTAGTCAGAACTAGTCAGAGAGTGATGTAATAAATGTCATATAAGTGGTAACAGCATTGCCATGGCAACCTTCCTTAGAATCATATTTCTTTCTTTTTTTAGTTAGTTTGGTTGGTTGGTTTTGAGTGGGGTGAAGTGCACAAATCACGAAACTTAATTGTCCACAAAGATCAAAGAAAAAAGTCCACATCCATGAGAAATAAAAGCTTTGGTCAATGTGTCTGGAAATCTGATCACGTCCTGGAGGTCAATGTTCATTGTTTTTATGTCCTTATAAAAATCATTTTGTTTAGTTTTTTAACGATGGATTAAACTAATAAGGTGCAGACCTAAACATGAAACAATTCTTTTTACTCCGATTCAATCAGCGTGTCAGACAAAATGTACCTCACATGTTAAACACCTGCTCTAGGTCATATTTGTGACATGAAACGGTCCTGCATCATCTGCATCATTGATGCACACACTCATACACAATTTAGTATCTTCAAATAGCCTTACCTGTACGTTTTTGGACTGTGTGAGGCAACTGGAGCACCCGGAGTAAACCTACGCAGACACGGGAGGAACACGCATTGCTGTGAGGTGATCGTGATAACAAACTAAGCCATCCTGGTCCAACGATGTTGGAACAAGCTACCAGGTACTACCAAATAGTTCTTCAAAAGAGCCTCCAACACCTCCATCAAACGCACTGTTACACTGTAACTCCTGTAAATCCTACCTTTGTTTACTTATATCCTTATTACTTATCCATTTATACATACTACTTATTTTGCCTTGTATACTTATGTCTTTACTATTTATGTATATTATCATTTTAAAGTCACAATGTAAGGTCCTTTCTATATTTCTATTCGACTTGAAATCAATATAAAAAAGAATGTTCCGTCTGATTAGTTTGTTTTTGTAGTCACGATGCATTCATCATGGTACCCGATATTCACCACCGCATAGTAAATGAAGATAGGGTGGTCAGTGTGGAGTCTGCGGGGCTGCTTTTTGCACCCCTAAAGCTGCTACTACAATCACCCATCGTCAAAGTGTGTTGTAAAAATGTCAAGCTTGTTACAGAACATACTATATAATAAATCAACTTCTCATTTTGGTCAAATACAAACCCATAAATTGTATATTTGTAATCATTTTTTTCTTAGAGCTGAGCGTTTAATTTAAGCCGTTCAACAAATATTATTTCCACGTTTCATAATCATTAATCAGAACCATATTTTAGGCAACAAGTGTGAGGAACATCATGTAACATTTTTGAATATTGCAAATATGCTTTTTACATAATCTATCCTCACAATGACATGCTCTGGTAACGCGCAGCACAGCAATTTATTCTTTTTATAATTTTAATAAAACCGACCTGTTACTGTAAAATGGCACTTCTCAGTGGTTTTGAATGACGTACATTCTCTGTGAGATAGAACATGACAGAGCGAGGCCAAGTGAGAGAACCAGTTCTTTTGAGTTATAACATTTCAACCCTGTCGAGGCTTAATCTTTTTTTTTTCTCTCCCCCGTCGAAAAAAATATGGAAGAAAACACGTCCTGTATTGGTTCAACACAGAACACAAATTTTAATTTACAAATAAAGAACAATTTTGTACAACTTTGACAGTTCATATTTGGTTAGATGAACGGTTGCGGACACAAGTCACGTGTATTTGTTCATGCCCGTTTTCGCAGTGAGTTTGATTCTTTAGATGGACTGCAGGAAACAATCCAGGCAGGTCGCCAGTCTAACGCAATTCAGACACACACACATTCTCACTTAGTGCAAATTTAGCTCCACTTGGCACGTCTGAACATCTTTGGACGTGTAGGAGGAAAACAAGTCATTTCAACCCGCATGCATGCAGGTAGATGCTCACTCCTTAAAGAAAAAGATTCCAGACCCTCGTTGCAGAGAAGAGAGACTCACTGGACCACACTCCGGTCCTTTCAGTTTCCTAAATGTGTCACGTTCACTGACATTTAGTAGAATCTACTGGCCAATATTAGTATTTGTATAAATGGTTCGTATGACCCTGTGACAAACAACATTAAAGCGCAATCGTTCGATTCATTATGTTGCATGCTTGGCATGGAGCTGTTTTTGGGTACTTTTAGGTACCTGTTGGAGCTGTTTTTTAGGTACATAGTGTACCTAACATCTCCATTTTGTTAGATACCTTGATCCAAAGTGACCTGCATTACAGTTACAGTACACAGTCTAAACAATATAGGGTCAAGAGCCTTGCTCAAGTGCCCAAGAGCAACCTGGCAGTAGTACATCCGTGTCCGAGATGAAAGTATGAAGATTTATCAAAAAGATATGATGAGATGGAACTCAATTATTGATCACCATGAGGGGTAAAAATGATACTAACAATTATAATAAAAAGTGGAATAAACTGTATTACATTATTCATGCAATTACTATTTTACATAATAATGATTAACTCCACAAGTCTACATCTCTATGATAGAATCACTACAGCAAAAATGTGTCAAAAAACAGGCTGGTGATCACTCCAGCAAACAAAAGTGTCTTTTTTCTCCTGTTCATTTTCCAAAACTTAAACCGCTTCACAACACCAAGTTCAGAATCGAGAACTAGCAAACACACACAATTCCGATATCATGGCGGCATGTTTCATACTTCAGAAACATCTTGTCGTGCAAACAAGCTTTCTTCTGAATCCGAAAATAAAAAAAGTCAGTAAAGATGTGGTGTCGGTGCTTGGGTGGGAAGGCATAGTGGGGGTGAAGTCATTGTGGGGAAGCAGAGCCGAAGTTTAGAACGGACGGCCGAGGCTTGGGGATTTATGAGGCCTGCAGCCTGCACAGCAACACCGCAAGCCACTGCTGGGGAAACAACGAGCACAGCCAACACTGTGTGGCCAATTACCGCACACAGCCAAAAGCGAAAGGGAACGGAGGAGGGAGCAGTTGGTCAGTGGCGAACGACAGACTGCGAGGGTGTGTGTGTCTGCCATGGCCTAGGTCAAACCACATCATTTACAGATAGTCTAATTGATTGAGAGCTTTCATTGGCGCGTGAAGACTGGCAGCAAGAGTGTCCACGCTTGACTCTTAAGAGCACATACAAGCGCCTGCAATCAGGCCATATGTCACTATGAAAGCATAGAACATTAAAGCATTAAAATGATCTGCACACATTAGCAACCATGGGAGAATCTTACTTACTTTGTGACTTCTAAATGACCAACCATTTCACATTCCAGTGGCAAAAGAGCAGGCTGAGGAATATTAAGCAAGGTCTCCCCCCCTCGCCTGTATTATACCCAGCACTTATATACTCCTATGTACCAATGAGTGAATAAAGCATTAATTTACTAACACATGGCTGAACCATATGCTAGGGTTCGATTAGGAACGAGTAGCCATTATTCGTACAGAGCAAAAATGTGCAAGGTTGTTGGTGTATTAAAGTGTAATAGCTCAGCAGTTGCATGCTTATTACTGTTGGCGTCGGAATTACACAAATACACAATCTGGAAATGGTGCGCAGTCTCGGTGCTAGTACAATAAACTATTAGAAAGAAGTTTCTAGGTCCAGATTTATACAAAGGGTAGTCCATGTTGTATTAAAAGTAACTCATCAAACAAAGAACAAAGAGCATATAGAGCAGTGTTTCTCATGGGGGATAGAAGTCGACAAACAAAATGTCAGGAGAAGTACAGAAGTGGAAATTTCCACTTTTATAAGTGAATATGGTTGTTAGGTTGGAAAAAAAAACGCATCCAAAACGTTTCATGAAAGTTACATACACACACCAGAAATAGTGTTTTAGATGTTTAACTTGTAAAGAGTAAACATATAAAGAGCACATATGAACTTTTGTGACTAGTTATTATAACCCCTTATCAAACTTTAAAAAGATGCACAAGTTTCATTCTCACCCTGAACTTTTGTACTCGGACACATCAAACACGTGGCTTTATTGGCATTTCATACTGAAGAATTATGATCCATTATCTAGTTTTACCACAGCCTAATACTCTGGGTCACGGTTGGAGGTGTGACCCACTGAGCGAATACACTAAAATCCTGAACAGGTTGGTAATCTGTTGCAAGGTACAGAAATAAGCGCACACAGGTAAGTTGTTTTTTTCCAATTAACCTGATTGCGTGTTTTTGCATGCTGATTTTGGACTGTGGGAGGAAAGTGCGAGGAAACTGGATTTCCTGGAAGAAACCAACACAGACACGGGAAGAACATGCACACACATCTCCACACAGAAAGCCTCAGATCGAGGACTTCTTGCTGTGAAGTCAGAGTGGTTAGCATTGCACTATCATGCCATATTTAGAATACTAAAAATGAATGTACGTTTTTATAGGACAGTGGTTTGTTGATAAACTTGTTAAGAACTGCAAATGAATCTGTTGTTTTTCTCTTGTAGCTACAATATAGGTGCATTCGATTTTTCTACACGTCTGTTTCTACAAATCTAACCAACTGCTTTTAATCAAAGATCTCATTAATAATAATGCAAACTCCCAGCATTACTGCGCCTTTCCTTTTAATCCTGTCCTATTAATGGCCATATTATTTTACTGTCATGGCAGTAAAGCTAAATGAGCTTGCAGAACGAATTTTAAAAGCTGGGCGCTGATTTTATTTTCATCTGTATGGTGTACTTTTTAAACCCCCCTCGCCTCTCGTTTTTCTTCTCTCCGGCTCGCTCACTGTGGTCTTCTCATTTTATACAAGTGCGCTACACATTATCGTTATAATTTTCATTCCCATGCAAGCGCGTAGCTTGAACGGAGTTGTAAGGCCGTTTTTTTTCCCCTCCCCAAAAGTGAGTGTGGAAATAATGACGCTAATGGCTTGCAGCTGAGGAGAGCCGTGAATGACATTATGATTGTGGTGCAATTATCAGGAGCATAAAAGTGCACTATCCTTCACTGTAATTACAGCTGCCTCCAATAACAAATCAATAATAACAACAATAAGGATAATACCAATGGCACTAACAAGGAAAATAGTCAAATTAGGCATACCCTGTAGGAATCAGAGACGACAAAGCATTCTGGCATCCCAGGACCTCGAGACGGGTCTTCATTCACCAGAAAAGATTCAGTAGCCTGAAAAGAAATTTTTTTTAAAAAAGAGTCAATCGTAACAATATTTATGCACCAAAAAAAAATGTTTTTTTCCACATGGGTTCAAACACAATCCCATTCATTAGAATTGGAGTAGCAGTAATGAATAACAATATATATATAACTCAGTATATTTATTCATATTTTTAAGAAGTACATTTATTTTCAGCATTATACAGCCCTGGAATAAATTGGAGACCAGTAAAATTTTTTGATATTTTAAAATGTATTTTCCTTTTATTTCCCCCCATTTTCATCCATTTCTAGCCTCTCTGACACCGGCACATCAGCCAGCCGCATTTTCCACCTTCACGAGGAGAGTTCATATGCAGGTCAGCTTCGTGTGGGAAATATCTCATAAGGACTCCTCACCGCAGGTGTCATAATTTGCTCAGTTATGAGGAGTCCTTATGAGATATTTCCCACCCTGAATAGCGTCCAAACCAGCTCGTACTAGTCCATCACAACTGTTAATCTGACAGTTTACACAGACACTAATACTGGCTTTGTCCAAGACAATTCTAGATAAAACCAAACCAAGCAGTTGATTTGAAAATGTAAATTATATTCCACCTAAATGTTACAGACAATGCTCAATAAATATAAACTTTGCTATCCTGTCTATTCATTTCATTATTTCTCTGCACTAAATAGCCAGTCTGAATACAACCACCAAACTGGCATGACACCACCATGTCAGCAAGCTTTGTACTTTATAGCCCAGGTGCCGTTTGAGCTTGTGTGTGGGGCTCGTGATCCGTCTCAGTGGGTTTCCCATAAGCTCCTCAATAACACTGTCAGCCGTGCACTTCCAGACCAGAGATCCTGACTGGTCCTGGACTGCACCTGCTGACTTTTCAGCATAGCGGTGACTTATTGGGCACCTCAGTCCACACACAACAGGCCCTTTCTCCCCGGTCGCCTGCCAGGGTGGTTTGTTTTCCAGAGTGTCGGCCCCTATTCATGCCAGTTCATTTGTATGCTGTGGAAGAACCTGGCCGGGACGAAGGGACTGATGAATTTGTGTTCTCATTACAGGCATTAATAGAATCATGCTAAACAACTTCAGAGGAGCAAGAAGTCATGTGTAGCATGTGTAGACCATTACATACGTGTGGATATTTCTTTAAAGGGGCCATAGTGTGGTTAGTCTCACGTGAAGACGTGTAAGTAAACACTCGCACTGCATGGTGAAAAGTATGTGCACACCCCTTCTAATTTTGGGGTTCTGCCTTTTAAACAATGCGTCCTTTGACCGTGCATCACACCAAACGCTTTTGACTTTCAACCACACAAATAAGTAACTTTTATCCATGAAGACAGTTTTATCCCCTAAATCTTTCCAAACGATTGAGGTCAAGTACTTCTGTTAGTTGTTAAATAATACGGACCTGACAAGTGCTGATAAATCATTATAACTGCTCACATTAGGTGTCGCCACAGCAGTACTGACACAATTCTTATATTGATTTGGGATTGGGGCAGGCACAATGCTAGTAGCTAGGAGGGTGTGCAACCAATTTAAATTTGAATGTTCACACTCATCGTACTGGCATGCTAGCTGAAAATCATTTTCGTTATTTAACTAGTACACCTTTAAGTGGTTCAGGTACTGAGCTAGAGACCAGAAGGTTGCTGGTTCAAGGCCCATTACCACCAAATTGTCACTGTTGGGTCCCTGAGCAAGACCTGTAACCCTCAATTGTTTAACATAATGCTCCGCTGTAAATGTATTATATGGTTTTGGATAAATATGTTGGCTAAATGTTAAAAATCGAAATGTAAGTAACTCCCTGCATTGTCTGGTTTAAAAAAGTCATCTCGTACTGGTTTATTTACCTACATTAAAGTTACAATGTACAAAAGTGAAAAGTAATTACTTTTATTTTAAGTTTTTGTTTGTACTTTAGCTATGTTTTAACATCCACCCATTAGTGCGAGAGAAAAAGCATGCTAAAAACACATTTTTAAAAACACAAACCGACAATGCTGCAGTAAATATGGTTGCCAGATTGTAGTGGTTTGCAGCCAAAATCTATTTTAAATCTGTATAAATGCATGGAACGGTGCACAATCTGGCAACACTGTTCACAGCGCGCGCATACAAACATCAGCAAACAAACAAGAGCATACAAACATTAAAACATACTATAATAATGATTTAATAATTGTATACTGATTGATTTATCGACTTTCGGAAAAAAAGTGTTTGTAACATTTTAAATTAAATGTAGTTAGGAAGCACTGGGTTATAGAGTTTGAAAATGTTTTATGTGATAATCTGTACTAAATACACATCTGTAAATAGTTAAATTCGTGCTAATATGTTTTTCTATTATATTTTAATTAAAAACGACAACTACTTGTCTTGTTTGCATTAAACTGAAGCACACACACACACACACACACACACACACACACACACACAAACCAATTCAAAAAGTAACAATATATTTACAGTATTTTAAATTATTTTCTTTTACTTGAGTAACTTTGTAGACTAGTAACTTTACTAGTCAAGATAAATGTAACAAAATCATCAAAGTAATAGTAACCGTATTCCTTCCACCTCTGATGATATACAGTCTGAGCAACTCAGCGTTTTCTTTCTCGTGCCCCAACAGCAGCAAGCCAGCATTGATGAGGCTTGAACCAACAACCTTACGATTTCTATTTCAGTACCATGACCACTAGGCTCCCTGGTTAAGCGTATATGTACCTCTGTCCATCTAAAATGTTGCATCATTTAAGAAGAGAAAGTGTGTATCAAAGTTGAGCATGTACACACATTTAGAGCGGCTTAGTCTGTTGACACATACATACACACTTTGCATGAAGTAGACAGCATTAAAATAACACACACGCATACACACACGGCTATAATAAGTCCCAGACTGGCTAACCGAGCTGTGTCTGCAATACAAGCTATTCATATCCACAGCAATGAGCAGTTCGAGTTGCTTTTCTTTTCAATCTTTCCAACATCTACAGACTGATGAATCTTTCAAACTGTGTCTAAAAGGTTTTTCCGCTGCCACAATCAAGCACGAGCAAGCAAGCAAATTATGTAACAGACCAGCAATATATAAATAACTTTGATCGAGTTATGTAGACATTTCCCACCTTTTTGCATGGTCCTTATTTAGGAACATTGTGCACACCAGTGCTGATAAAAGAAACTAAACTAGTGCTGAGAAACTAAAGTTGTTTAAGTACCCTACCTTGCATAATGTCGGAACAAACACAAATAAATGTGATTGTAAATTCATTTAAAATGGTAAGTTCAATGATAAAGAATGGATTTCATTGCTTTTAATTAGTTATATAAGAGCTAAGAAGACTAAAGGACTTGACTTCGTCACTACTTGGACACCATCAATCATTGGACAATCACTTTATACTGTTTCTATATTGTTAAGGTGTGTGTATATATTGTTTTTTGTCAATGCTCTAATTTTTATTTTAAATTGTGTCTATTTTTTATCTGTAATTTAATTCAATGCATATTTTGTAATTCTTTATTATGTTAAGGCTGAGCAGTCAGAAAAGCATTGCACTGCTGGTTGTACCATGTATGACTGTGTATGTAACAAATAAACCTTGATTTCGGTAACGCCGCTCTTGGGTGTCGAGACCCAGGAAAGCTTGGGAAAGAGTGAAGTAGACATTGTCACTAAGTATTTTTTGGTAGAGAGCAGAAGGGTTTTGTTATGATGTGCTCATTGTGGGTTGCTTTGTCGGCTTTATGCCACATGTAACGGGATCCATGACCCCCAAAGGTTTTGTTTTCAAGTCATTAGTCAACCAAACATACAGTACCGACCCTGTGATGGCAATTGTTGGTTTTTGTTTAAGACGTGTCTCAAATCGTCTTAGTCAAACTAATCGCCACCAACGAAACAAAAGCCATCAGTAATTTGCAGCGGTTCTGTAGTACGTTCTGCACATTTGGAGCACTTCACTGGGAATTCTCGGCATACCTATGTAAACATTAACTCTCTCTGTGTTTGTGTAATATGGCAAATACATCAAAGATACGGGGAGAGCAGGCAGAATTGTTTATTAAAAATGGTAGAGTTAGGGGGTATATGAAAAGAGAAGCATATGCCGTGTGAACGTTTGCCAGGGCCACTTCAGGGAGAAAGACTGGAAAAATGTGATATTTCATACCTACATCTCTGGAGAAGAGGGCAAGCAGAAAATGAGTGAAGAGGGGAATATAATAGTGAAAGTGAGGGGGGTACAGGCAGGGGGGCTGCTCATTGTTTTTTTGGCAAGGCTGTTGAAGCAGGGGATGCTGTTACAATTGCCATCTATGTAAGCATTGTAGCTGTAATTTTCTATCTGGGGGTATTATGCACAACAAACAGAAATTACACAGGATATGCGAACGTTTTACAGAATGGGGTCTGATTTCACTGTGTAATGTTTATATAAGGAAACCAAATACAAGATAATGAAGTATGACCATCATGGTGGGTAGCACGGTCGGCTCACAGCTAAAAGTTTCTGGGTTGTAACCCCCAGATGGGCCCATCCGGGTCTCTTGAACCATTCCTCATTAGAATAAGATTCAACAGCTCACATGTTTAGATCAGACATACTCCTGGGACATGTCGACCCCAGCAGGTGATGGTGCCGCTGAACCTTGAGCAGTGAGTAACGTTCCTGTCATGCATGTAACCAACGTGTAAAACATGATGTTACATTTTGCAGGCCAATAACTCTCCACGTTTAGCAAGTAGTTTCTGACACAACTTGTTACATCTGTCCATTCTGATTCGACAAACTGACAAATTTCTGTCACTTCTTCTTTATCAATAAGATGAAGTAACTTTCGGTTGCTTGGTTTTAGTCTGTTTTTGCCAAACATATGATTTGTGTGTTAGGTCACTACCCTGCTGGAATGATAAATTATGTCTGTATTGTGTAAAATGTTGACGTGTACCCTGGGCCGACACTAGTCATTATGGTTGGAAATTAATAATATTTCAGTATTTGGCATGTCTTTTTGTTTATTTGTATAATAAAATCTGTGTAGCCAAGCAAAGAGAGTGACTGTATCACGAGCCGACGACCAGAGCTCTTACGTCACGCTTCCACCAAGGTTCTTCTGATTGGTTTTCGTTCATTATTTCCTTTTTATAAATAAAATTAGTTCATGATTTCATTATTATACGTACCATTACTATGATGCTTTTGGTGTGTCCCCATCGTCTGATGTCCTACCAGCCCTATAAGTTAATCTTTTATCAGTACCACAGTGGGGAAATTCACACTATGAACAACAAGCTAATCAATGTTCATGTGAATGCTATTTGGGATCATAGCTTTGATGTGCTAGCATGTGTAGTGTTGCGAGCGTCACCCGAGCAGCCTCGCGTTTCTTTCTGCTTAGGCTAATTTGGGAACCATTCATTACTTTGGTGTTCATATTTTTCAAAACAAAGCTAGTCATGCTAGTACGACCAGACTGGCTCAAAGTGGCTCAGAGAAACTACTATACATATTTATGGCACCCAAATATTTCAATGCAATAATAAATATACTGTTTTAAGTTCTTAGACATTTAAAACAGGACTAACTGAGTGTGAGACAGTATGATGAAGGTTTATTATGGTTTGCCAATATTATGCTCATCCTGACATGCATCCAACACTACTATAGTCTCAGCTAATGCTTTGATTGTTCTTCGGAAACAAGTAATTAAAAGTAGCTCAGTCCTCGGTTTTAAAAGGATGTTAATCCCAGTGGGCGCCAGGAACTGAATATATCCCCCCACTTCCTTTAAGATTGTCCTATTTGGCCTGGTGCCATTTATAAAAGCAAGTAAACAATTAATTATCCATATTAATGTGCCGATAGACTGGCCCATCTGGAGGTCTTCTGCAGCTTCAAGGTTATATCTCGTCAGTAAACCCAGTCAAATGTGGGCGATCTAATCGCGCCACACAGCTCCAGACAAAACAGGAGCCAAATGATGTATCATCAGTTCAAAGTCATCGGAACTTGAAGAACGCGAAGCGTGTGCATTTATCTTTCAGGCTTCGGGATCATGGTGATAAAATAATGTGATGTACAATGTTCTAGAATACAGAGACATGTGTCATCTTCAAAAGCTGGATACCCCTTTGAATATGCCTACTTGAAAGCAGCAGACTGACAGCTGACACAGAAAGCATCTGACACAATCCTCAACTGCTGACGATGAAGCTACGCAAATGGCTCACTACCTCTCGGACATGTGTGAGACGAGTTCTCATGCAGATTCATTTTGTTCACTGGCAGTCACACCCTGATCAACATTATTCCTTAACCCAGCTGGATGGCAGAGCTGAGATTCAAATACGATTCTTGTGCACTAGCACATTTTACTAGTCTATAATAATGAGCAATGAGCCTTGGGAAGAGCCCACAGCAGGGAATAGACCCTGGTCATGGCCGTCATACAACGGCGTGTATCAATAATTAATTATGAAGCATAGTCAATGGTGAACGTAAACTACAAATTTAATGTATTATTTAATGATTTATCTTTTAATAAATGTGAATATCAAATAAAACCAAATCAAATAAAAACCGGACAAAAAATTCATAAATAATAAGTCTCAGTATCTATTACTAGTTGCTTCAGCTTTCCATTAAAACTATGTATTTCATTGGACAGCAATGTTATGCCAATTATGAAAGCGTAATGCGGATTATTAAACCTGCAACATTCACAGCTAACGTAGATAAAGTCAATTTAATGGAACAAATTTTCTAACACATACACAAAACAAACTCCATAACAACATAGTTCTCTCTTTCCATCCATCTGTCTTCCTTTCTTTTTTGTGAAACAACATCCAGGCCCATAGACTAGTGTAAACATCGCCCGTTTTTCATCCAGACCTTGACAAGGAGCACCACTGTTCTATATATCACCAGGTGTAGTCAGTGGACTTAGATGTTTCCTTTTGCTCTTCTTGACATAACCCTCTTTATAATTCCGAGCTTTGGACTGGCACTACAACACCCTGTATTATATTGGCTAGGTACCTATAGGACCATGCAGTGTCTTCGTTGAGTTTGGCTGTGTTTTTGGACTGTGGGAGAATACCAGAGTACTCTGAGAAAGCTCAAAGTAGCCTCAAAGTAGCCTACAGTGTAGCCTAGTGGGTAGAGAGTTGGGCTGGGAACCCAAAGGTTGGGGGTTCAAATCCAGGCTCTGCTACACTCCGCTACACTGCTGGGTCCTTGAGCAAGACCCTTAACCCTGTCTGTCTCATTGTAAGTCGCTTTGGATAAAAGCGTCGGCTAAATGCATGTTATTATTATTATTATTTTTTCAAAGAAATAAGTGGAGAATATAAAGCGCATGTTCTAAGAATTGATCCGGGCATCTTCTTGCTATGGAACAGTGCTACCCACTGAGCCACCCACCAATACTAACATAAATCAATAAATCTATATAAAAGCACAATACAAGTATTTGGGTAAATAGGGTTTTTACTGGAGCAAAGATTTTTTTTTTAAACTTCAACTGTAATTCGACTTCAATTTTCATGTATTAATTCAATTTTTATGTATTAATAATGGTTAGTTTCTGGTTAGTTTAGCCCACCCAACTTTGTCTTGTGATTTTAGGACTTTTCATAAACCTTAGAATTATTTTAATACAACAAGGACACTTCATAATATCTCTCTCTAACACTGTAGGATATAATCCCAGTAATGTACATACACCAGATGTGTTATATTCAGAAGTATATACTTCTTCAAAAAAAAAACATCTCCCTATGTGGAAATCTATCACTTACTGTAATAAATAAATAAAAATGGAAATTTAAATGAACAATGGAAATCAAACCAAACAAGTACACCAACCACCATAATGGTTTTCTGGTGGTTCTATAATCTGTGTATACCACGTTTGGGTGATGTTTTGTTTACTTTGGGGAGAGACTTATTCTTACTAATCTCAGGCATGCCAAACTACTGATGGTGCGCTTTTTGAACTGCCAGCCCCCCTCCAAACATTCAGATGAGTCACACGATACACACAAAAAACTTGCAGGGCTTGACCAATAAAGTCAAAGCCAGAATACATTTCAAGCTAATCGGTGTATAAATAAACTGATGTGGTAGCCACAATCATACAGGAGGGTCTCGTTTTCCCCGGCATACATGCATGCATAAAATGACCTTACTTGGAAAATCAAAACACAATTTTTGCACATGTTATTACACCCGTAAATTTGTCATAAGATATCAAGCCTACACACATCCTGTGTAGATTATATATATATATATATATATATGTGTGTGTGTGTGTGTGTGTGTATGTATGTATACACACACACACATACGTATACAGCGAGAGACATATTGACTACATTATAGTCTATTAG
>JAOUQU010000017.1:1952282-1963470 GCA_028566735.1 Ammoglanis amapaensis | reverse complement strand
ATTTTTTACCGTGTACCATTTTTTTTATTTTCCACTGTGTAGGAGGTTAAAATAAATGTGCAGAATACGCAGCAAGTTTCTCCCAGAAACCAGCAGCAAACACTTTACACGTCTCCGTACGCCATACGGCTCTCTACCAACCTCTACTAATCAAGAGTCCATCTATATATACAACTATATAACATCTACAATTATATCATCTATATTTATATATATACAGCTCACACACACACACACATATATAAAACATTTAATCTACACATATCATCAGTAATATTATCTACATAAAATCTTATATTACATTTATTTAAAAATATAATTGTAATATTATTTATGTGTTTTATGACATTATGTTTTATTACATATTTATTTACATCCATATTTGGGGTGTCCAAACTTTTTCCTAAAAAGGCTAGATTTGTAGAGGTCATGTGTGTGTGTGTGTGTGTGTGATTTTTAGCACATATATATAATCTTTTTGAATGGAAAAAATGTGACCACCAATCTTGACCCACTGGACCCATAAATCAAAGATTATGCTCATGGTTAGGTTCTATATTTTATAATAAACCGTACAGGTATACGCTGTATGCGCCACAGCCTTTCACTTACAAGAGACAAATAAATCACTTCATCACAGTAGATAATATTTGCCCCACGTACTAATGAAAACAGATAACGTAGTCGTACTGTTGACAACAGTAGTTCTAATGTTTAAACAAGCCTCCAAAGTACTATGTACATAATCACTCATCATGGACTATGACAAGATATAAACACTGTAAATCCTCGGTGTGGTTTGGCTGTAAGGTGAGTTTTAGTATCTGTTAACTTTATGTGTAAAGCTTATAAATTATACCAAGTGGTGTAACAGGAGAGACAGAATTACTGCATCAGATCCTGAAGGGACTGATGGGATGAACGGCCATAAATAATCAAGCAATGTAAAGGTAATTGTTTGTGATTGATTGCTATAGAACTTTAAATACAGTTTTAAATAAAGCGTTCTATCTAGAGTTTACTATACAGGCGAATAAAAGTAACTCATGAACATTCGGGGTAAATCGAGTTTTTTTATGAAGTGAGAGTACAAGTTTCACACACGCTGAATCTGTGGCAAGTTAAGAGAATAAAAATATTAAAATGTAGGATTTATTTGTGGGTCAGACTACGGACAGATGGTAACTGAACGCAAATGCATCCACCCGAATGAATGAATGGAGAAAAGGCAAATGTTGAAATTGGAAAAATAGAATTGCTTGAACAAGAAAGAAGAAACACTTAAACACTTTGTAATGAGTGTAAACATGATCACGGACGGGACGGACCCAGTCAAAGAACACAGAAGGTGTATTTACACAAACTAATCAAGACTGAACAAGGAACAGGTGCAAACTATATTGAAAAGAATAAATGCCAAGGGGTTGAAATAAGACATGGGGACAGAAAAGAAAGCAAAAACCCACTGGCACGACAATGTTGCACGGAGGACCGAGGAGGATGGAAGGCCCAGGCATGTAAAAACCTCATTAGACAAAAAGCGGGCAAGACGTGCTAGCCCTAATCCCGTCTGCTTAGTCGTTGATGCATCATGAGTGCAAAATAGCAAACAAAATGGAATTAAAAAGTGTATTTTCCTTTTACAAAAAAGCTGCGAATGTTGTCCTCATCATGGCACACCATTCTTCGAGCTAAAACCACCGCGTGTTGGCTCGAACGAATCTGTTTTGTGATTGTTGTAGGACGATTCTGAGAAATATGGGGTTTCAGAGAGTCGAACCCGAGTTTTTTTTTTTTTCCTCGCCGTCCTGGCACAAGAACATTGCGGTCATTTTATACATGTGGAAAACAGCTCCAAACAGATTTTGGAGCAAGACAGGTGCCAGCAGAACCATCTGCTTTGAGTTTCACCCCCTCCTCGGGCGCACATAGGCCTGTAAACACTATTAGTGCTGCCGCAGCCAATACCGTCCGCTCTCCTGTTTCGGTCTCCGCCAATCAGGGTGCGGTCCAAGCTTTGTGCGTAAATGCACCTGGCCCGGTCTGGATCGAGATACAAAGGAAAAAGGAAGGTAGAGAAGCACAGTATTGTGGTCCGTTATGGACTACATGACACAAGAATGTACTAAATTTGCCAGTATGTTGAAATTGGGTTAAAAAAAATAAGCACGACCAGTGTGGGAGGGCAGTAAAACTGATGTGGGTTATGGAAATTATGGAAATTAAAAGTAAAGAATGTAAAAGTAAAGAAAAAGTTAATTTAAACGAAGATTTAGCTTTAACTACGAATGTAACAATTCTGAAAGAATCGATACAACTTGATTCACTTTGGATGATTGTTTTGAGATGCAATAATAACTGTAAACAGCAGGAGGTGCTAAAGCTTATATTTTTAAAATACTTATTTTTAAAAGACATATTTATCATTTAGAAAAAAAATATCACAAATACTTCATTATACTTTCTTTTTTTTTTTTTTACAAAAAAATGGTTGAAATAAATATTTGTTAAATGAATAACAAATAATTTGCCTTCAATTTTGTATTGTTTAAAAAAAAAAAGCAAATTACAATCATAAATTCAGTATCGTGATTCGTTTCACATTATAGTGAGTATCGTTACATCCTTAATTACCATTTTCCTAAATAAATTAAATGATAAATTGTTTATGTTATTTGTGTCTTTAGTCGGCTGCTGGAGACCCACTAGTAGTGCCCAAGGAAGTGGCAACTTGACTAACATGTCGACGAGTGCACAGTCCACATAGGAACCAGTTCCTTTTTACACTCACACCTGAGTAGATGTGCCACGCCAATCTCAACACTCGTCCACTTCTGTACAGGCGACCTGGGCAACCAGGTTCCCTACACAGCCAGTGTATCCCTCTTTATCTATTAAAAAAGGAATTCAATAGTTATTCCTGCTAGTGGGTGTCCAGGTGACCTGCAGAAAACAACACAATTAAACATAAACATCTTTATTTTTCTCGCTATTCTCTGCAACAATGTCGCTCTCATCATTGTTTCCACCTAGGGGTGATAGGAGACAATAACAACCAGATGTGTTTGAAATGGAAGCAGTGAAAACCCTTAAGTGATGTCAATTATTTATCCTTTTGTGCTATTGTGCGACACAATAACCGGACCGGACCGGTACCAGGCCCGCAGACCACAGGGATCGAGCACGTTAGCCAGTGATTGTCTGTGGTAATCATTCTTATTAAACAAATAACAGGCAACCGTTTTATAAAATAAGCAAGCATGGTTGCTACCACTAGCCTGGAATGAACAAAAAAGCTGCCTCCCAGTGAAGAGAAACGCTGCTTCATAAATCACCTTTGGAAGTTATATGGCCCGTGTTGCAGCCAGTGTTGTACACCGAGACTCAGGACAGCAGTCCAAACACAGAAAAAAAAAACACCAGCTTCCAACTTCATGTTTCATACTCGCTGCTTTCAGGCTGGCCCACACTTCCCGCTGGGTAAAGCAGCATCGATCAAATTTAAACACAATACTGAAATGCTCGGAAGAAAAAAACAGGGGAGAGCTTACACCGTTTTTCCATGCGTATTTCAGCCTGAGCTGTGCATTTTTAAAACACAGTTCAACACACAACTGGAACAGAAAATATTTTTTATTAAAATAATCATTTTCCAGGAAGGCTTTCAAACGTGTTTTTTGCTCAGAGGAACCGGCGTTACGTGCAAACTGGATGCGTTAACGCGAGGTGACGGGCCCTCGTTTCGCTCACGGCGCCTGCCTTTATTAGGCCTCATTACGGCGGCCTGAGGCTCTGCTTAGCAGAACCGTGCTGTTACTTAATGAGCTCATTCACACCGTAGGTGAGTTCAGCGTTTCAGCGTGCGAGGGGGGGGGGGCGAAGAAAAAGCCAACAGCAAGGTTGAAAGGAATGAGACTTTTACTAACATAATTCCATCTAAATAAGAGTCAATCAAAATGAGTCAGTAGAAAGATTTAAATAAAAAACAGACAAAACTTGTTGATTGGTTCTAACATTTAATAATCACTAATAGGGATGTAATGATACTCTGTCCATGTTGCATATGATTCACCTAGCAGTACAATAATTGTATTGGTGATGATCTGTAATGTATCTTAATACAGAACCGTTTATTTCTGAGGTAGGTAGAAACAATTCTGAATAAAGCTTGTTGCAAAAAACATTTGCGATTAAAATAAAATGAATTGTTACTCACTTTAACACACCAGACAACCTCTTACCCTCTACTACTACTTCCACACCAAGCCAGGAAAATAGCATGTTTTAACAATGCTAATTAGCTTATTACTCTCGATTTCGACGAAATTCTGGAATCCGGGACGTAATTTGGACCTCTTGGCACAGGCCAATGAAACGGCGGCCAAATCAGCCTTGACCAGCAGGGTTTTTTACAATAACACTAAGGAAACGATTCCATTGCAGGTGTTCTTTTAAAAAGATGAACCTTCCGCCAGGCCACGCTGGCAAAGCTCGTCTACCTTTAGGCGGCATTGAAAACTGTGCGTTTTTTTAAAACATTTTGGGTCTATTTAGTTCAGCAGCTTTGTATCTTTAGAAGAATGGTAACCATTCAGTGTTTTAACATGACTATAGCGTGTAAATAAGAGAAAATTGGGCACAAATGGTCTGAAATGTCCACTTGGACATATGCGTCGTCTAAGAAGACCCATGCCAAGCATGTTAAACAAGGGAACAGTGCTATGCGTACCCACTCTGATGCCCAAAAGATCGTTATTAATAGTATTAACACAGTGGTTCACGAATACATTTAATAGTCATCTTCATGTAATTGCTCTTAATGAGACGTTTTAAAAGTACAAGATGATAAAGAATGCTTTTGTGTTAAGGTTATTATGCACACATGGTGCTAGCAGACCTTCAGAGCCTTGCACTATTCAATTAGGCATGATCTCTGCTCTAATGCAATCTAAACTGATTGCACTGATTGTATTAGTGCAGGAACATATTCAATATAACACGCGCAGGCTGTCAAGATCTGCTGAGACCAGTTCATTCATATAATCTTAATGTATTTATACTAGCCAAATAGTTATAATATGTTTAAGTGTCCTATTACTACTTAACACAATGAGTGAACAATTATTATTACCAAAAAATGGACAATGAATCAGTTAGTGTACATTTTATTATATATACACAATAGTGTATAGGCCGGTCTGGGTGCTTTCTGTGTGAAATTTGCACATTTCCTCCAACAGTCCATAATCATATATTCAGTATGATCGGAGACACTGAATTTTCCACTACGTATCCACTAAGGTGCGTAAATCAGTACACTGTAGTGCCGGTCCCAAACCCAATGGTATAAACGTTAAAAAACATGTCAACAAATCAATGATGTGGATCGTGATCCACTGTGGAGACCCGTAACACGATCGGCCAATAAATACTAGAAATTAGTTTTATTTTATATCTTTAAACTGGATTCATAAGATTAAGTGGAATCAAATCAGAAATGTGTTCTTATCCACAGTAATTACTCGTTTATTCGCTAATTAACTTGGTTTGTCAGTTAAAGGAAGAAATCGGTTCATTTACTACTTTTGGGTGGAATTTTAATCTCTCACCAGATTGGCTGTAAATGTAGAAAAGACAGTTTAGTGAACGATCAATTTCATGTGAAATTAAAGATTCATTACACAGTAAAAATATATAACAACAATATGGAAATATAAAATAGCCTTCAAGAAGCAAAACAAGTGGATTAGACGGACATGGACTTGGTCTACAAGTCCATCGAAACACATCGAAACACTAGAAGTTCTAGTCTCAAGTCTATTGTATTAAAAGGGCTAAATATATATTAAGAATAAACTCATTTTTGATGCAATTTCTGTTTTAATATGGATTTTAAAAGTCACGATTACACCAATGAAATAACTTTTTACTTCTTGACTTGATGTACATTTCAGTGATTTGAGTAAAAGGGTGATAAGATGGTTAGCACCGTCGCCTCACAGCAAGAAGGTCCTGATGTTTTCTGGCTGTTGGATTTGTCCCTACCTAAGCTCAGACCAAACTGACACCCCTGATTAAACTGATGCAAATAATGCTAATGCTGTAATAAATATTAAAACACTTTTAATCTACACTGTATATCTGAACCCATATCATCTCCAAATGTAACGTTTTAGGTACATTGTGATGGAACTATCATGGCTTCCATTACCAACACAACCTGATCATTTGGTTTGCACCATATTCAGTAATTCTCTTAATTCAGAATGACTCAAAGTGAACTGGTGAAGGAGGGGGTGGCCATCTGTCCATAAAAGACGTGGGAGAGGGGCAACAAAAAAATTGGAAACGGCACAAGAACCATAGCAACCCTTGAGCGGACCTAAAGCTTGTGACTGCCACTTTGTTTCAGGAAATGTGTACTTTGCTGGAGGCAAAGAACCTGCTTCTCATCCCCTACAATCCAACATAAAGAAAATACATTGGAAGCCTGTTAGAAAGCACCTTCCTAGATAATAAAGCTATGAAAAGAATCGGGGTTTCAATCAACACAAAAGACGGCTTGTGCCAATGCGGTCACCCCCGAGACTTCATGTGCCACCAGAGTGTATGGATTAGCCTTAAGCTATGTAGTGAACTTGCATCATTGAAACGTAGAGGATCGGAGACTTCATTGGTAAAGCCTAGGCCCAAACGGCCTTCCAATAGGCCGCCAAGCGGTTCCCATAACTGTAGGCAACAAGGGCACCTTGAGTTTGCAGATGTTCGGCTCAATGACAGATGGCTATGGCACAGACATGAGAAGTGGTTCGATAGTGTCTGTGCCAGTCTGGTGCCACCTGCACCCCTGCCATTCCCTATCTGCATAACACTCTTCACAGTGCAGCTGATGGTGCAGGATACGTCAGCCGTGGCTTGTTTGCAGAGATGGAAAGTAGCAAATGTGCTCATGTTAATGTGATCGAGTTAAAATATTTTTGGTTTTTTACTTAAAAATGTTTTGTATTAACAATTATTATTTATTTTAAATAGCATCTGTTTGTTAGTTTTCAGCCGTAAACCTTCTCAAGAGCCTTTCAAATCTTAAACTGCACATATCAATAATAAATCAATAGGATGAAATTATTTTGGATTGCAAGTCTTTTAAAATTAAAAAAAAAAAAATATTGAGTGTGGCGACTGGAAAGAATAACCGGTCAATCAAGCGTAAAAATAATCACCCTATTTATATTCCAGCTTCTTAAGAAAGCATTTTTAAACCTATTTTTATCTTTTAAGCCACAAAATCATTATTATCTACTTACTAAAGAATGTTTTCCCACCGATTGCCAACAAAATCCATCCAATATGGCAGGAAACTAAACAGTGGTGGCTTAGTGGTTGAGTTATTGGGCTATAGACCAGAAGGTCATTGGTTCAAACCCCACTACCACCAAGTTAAAACTGTTTGGTCTCAAAAACGGTGTTGTAAATGTAAGTCACACTGAATAAAGGTGTCTGCTAAGGTGTTCGTTTGTCTCCTCTCAAAGAAATCAGTGTCTGATTCTATATATTTTTATTGGAAGATGGGAATAAAATGACAAAATTAAAGTGTTTATTGCTTGTTAGATTAATTAACAAATATTTCCCCTTCTTCATTGGCAATAAAATACTTGTGAATTAAAAAGGGCGTATAAAACATTATAGTATTTCATAGGCTCAATATCTCCAGAGGGCAGAGATCCAGACAATGATGACATTTAAATCCACTTATTGACCATTAACACTATTAAATGCCTTTGGCAATGCAATATTTTGTCTCCATACAAGCTCCGGCACATCTGACCGGTCGACAGAGCCTGCCAAATTCCCAGCAGTTGGAGGCGCAAGTGATGAAGGGTGAAGCAGACAGAATGCAAGAGGCAAGTTAGCGAAATGTCAAACTACTCATTAATGTGGACCCACACGAGACATGGGACACAATTTGCTCTCAGAGGAGGGACAAAGAAAAGCAGATTCACTCAAATAAACGATCAACACATTATTAGAAGATTATTATGGAGACTCATCGACCTCGTGTCTCATTTCCATGACTAGAACTTATAGTTTAACTTCTTATCGTACTGCACATTACACCTTTTGTATGCGGTCTGAAGCACAAAGAACGCCACGTTGTACAAAATGGTCATTCAAGAGAGAAAGAGAGGCACACTGGCAGTAATTACACCATCCATCTTAATAGAGACTGGTGGACATTCTCTTTCAGAACGGTCCTCACTAGGCCCAGCGTTTTGATAAATCTCTGCTTAAATTAGCCACCCTTGAAGCCAAGGGCCTCCTTCACTCGCGCGGTCTCTATTCATCATCTCATTAAAGAGTTGAGGCAAGACTTTTCTCCATGCTCAAGGGGAGACTGTGTGAGGAAGAGCGCCGTAAAGACGTAGGTATTCAGGATCGAGTGCTCCAGGGAACACGGGCGATAAAGCAAATAGCCGATTGATTGTCGGCATTGCACAAATTCAACATTACTGGCCAGTGGCTTTGACACGCCCTACTATAAAGTAATAAGCAAGTAATTCATGTGATGACAGTGTGAAAGCAGCGGTAAATAACAGAGAAAAATGTTTGCACTCTGGGCCCATTTTGTTCTTGTTACTGCTTAAACCTAAAATATTATTTCTAAGCTTCTTAGTTTTTCTAAAAAAAAAAGTGAACAGATTTATTTACTACACAAGAACTATAGGACACAAGAATTATTTTTCTAGGATTGTATTAATGTGCGTTCAATTGTCTGGGGTTTTTAAAACACGAATTTTCCAATAAATCTCATCTAAATTAGTACTTGTAGTAAGAGGATATTGGTAAAGAGACCATGCAGACTTAAATATACATTCACATGTTCCAGTATTTGGCAGACGCCTTTATCCAAAATGTTTTACATTTATAACGGAACACATTTTTTTTTTTTTTACAATTAAAGGCTAAGGTCCGGGTCAGGGGCCAAACACTGAACATCTGAAAAATAATAATTCTTTGTGAAGGTTATGTACATATAAACTGGTGTAAATATACAACCGACCTAAAATAAAATCACTGCTGTTAAAAGATTTACTCTTCTTATTTTGCCTTGAGTAAAAGACACGGCCTCTGCTTTATCCAACCAATTATATGACTTCAATATTCAACCAAAATATCCTAATAAAATAATATAAATCAAATAAAATGAACCTGACGTGTGTAATAACTGAATGTGTATTTCCTCTCTATTATTTAATGTCATGGTTTCTTTTAAATTATAATTTTATCTTGATATCTTTTTGGAAGTGGTGGGAAATTAACAATGGAGAGTTCTTGCAAAGTACTTTATTCATAAATGTAAATAAGTTAATAAAAAGGAACCCCTAGTTTTTAAATAAATGATTTTAGATTTACCACAATACATTACAAGTTTAAACAAACCATTAAAAGTCATTAAAAGCTTCTCATTCCGGATTCTTTTCATAGTTATTGTTAAAATGTTTGTGTGTATGTATGCATGCATGAATATATGTATAAATATGCTTATAATATATTAATTTCTGACACGTTTTGTGACAATTGTTACGTGTTTATTCTGATTCATAATTCATTTAATAAAAACCGAAGCTGTATTGACGTATATTGGCCGACAGAGGGCAGCGTCGTTTAACACCACCACCACCACCACAGTGGCGCATTCTGAAGGACGTGAGCAGACATGGCCGCCTCCACGCTAACCGGGAGAACCGCGGCGCTTTTAAGCGTTTCGAGTTTTAAATCGGTTATTCCGGTTATTTCAGGGCTTCACGCGGTCCAGCAGCGAGCGGCTTATAATCCCAGAGCGTTAAAGCTGAATTTAACAGAGATTTACGTTCCGGATAAGAACAGTGAAAAGACTCCGGAGTGGCAGAAGACGGAGAAGTTCGAGCGGAAACTGTTTGCACGATACGGATCCGCATCGGGGGTCGAACCGGCTCGATTATGGCCGAATCCTGCTCGGCTCCAGGAGATGATCCGGGAGGAGCGAGAATGGCACCCCCCCCTGGAGGAAATGCTTAATAACATCGCTGAACGGGACAAGGAACTAAACGATAAACGAGTAGCGAGGTAATAATCGACTTACCATGACGTCCACATTCAAGATCTGTTCATCTACCAGCATAAACTCACACCACCTGATTATTAACGGTTATAACTTCATTATGACCCTGCATAATAACCATTTCCTTTATTTTCAACACACCAGGCTTCCAATGGGATCTATTCATCCAGACCAGGCCTCCATCAGGTGGTCCCAATGGTCATTATCTGTTTACAGAACCCATGATGACCAGATTCTGAGTACCAAATGCTTCTGATCGATCGATTACCTTCAATGTAAACACACCAGATGTGGATCGAAGGTTATTTATCCTGATGCACATCAGGTCGATGATTTTAAATAAATAAATATTCAATTTTATTTGTCATTACACATATACAGATGTACAGTACAGCGAAATGTTTCTCTTCACATATCCCAACTTGGAAGTTGGGGGTCAGAGCGCTATTACAGGGTCAGAGCCCAACATACGGCGCCCCTGGAGCAGACAGGGTTAAGGGTCTTGCTCAAGGACCCAATAGTGGCCGTGTAGCAAAGCCTGGATTTGAACCCCCAACCTTTGGGTTCCAAGCCCAACGCTCTACCCACTAGGATACACTGTCCCTTACACTGTCCCTAATAAACCATGTTGGATGTGTTTACAGAACCCAAGATGACCCGGATGTACTGGATCTTAAGTATTAGCTGATCAATACCATTTTGCAATAAGCATTTCCTTTGTTTTAAACCCACCAGCTTTTGTTTGTGATCTGATTCTCTCCAGTCATCCAGCAGACGGGTCAGATCTCAAGAGCCAGTAACGCTTGGTCCTACAGAACGGTGGTCCTCCAAAAAATTGACTCGTTTAGAAGTTGGGGTTCAAGCAGTTAAGGGTCTTGCTCAAGGACTGTACAAACGAGTACAATTTAATACAGTTTTAATTTGCCTTGGTAAAATAATTGACAAAGAATTCCAATTATCAACTCGCTGTGCTTGTAGAGTATTGATTATTTTATGGGATATAAATTCTCTCTCTATTCGTTTATCGTCCGTTTTCCCAGTTCCTGTGGTAGGACGTTAATGTTTGGAGCAGAGTTTTCCGTCCGGATG
>JAOUQU010000017.1:1936614-1950632 GCA_028566735.1 Ammoglanis amapaensis | reverse complement strand
CGACAACTAGTCGATTAGTTGGAGTAAATGACGACCACTGGTCGACCAACAAAATCCTTGGTTGTGGACAGCCCTAGAACTGCGAACAACATTCTGTCATTCTGATTAATTCCCATTGTTCCGCAAATTAAACAACTATGATAGACTTAATAGACTGGACAGAACATTACAGGTAAAGATGGACAATCTTTTACACTCTGGCTCTTTAAAGACCGTTTTATTATTTACAAAGGTCCTCGCATAGTTTTTAAAATATATTTGTTCACCCGTTACCAATTCACAGACTATACACAGGAAGTTTGTACATAAAATGTTCATTACAAAAGAAGAAGAAATGTAACACTGGTTTCCCCAAGCAGCTGCTTACTGTAATCCAGTCACTTCCTTCTTAATTTAGCCATGCCGTGCTATTAAAAAAAACATGTAATCATTGTGTGAAATTGGATGCTTTCTGTTTTTACGTTGGATGAACATTAACATTATTCTTTAACTTCTTTAAAGTTAGCAAGACTGACGACAAGAATTGAACCACAGCTATATCGTTTACACACGCAAATAAAATGTTAGGTTCTTCCCACCACAGCTTGTTCCCTATAACATCAACCACCATGGCTTATTTACTGTTCTCTGTTTGTGTGTTTCCTTTACTGTTCTCTATTTGTGTGTTTCCAGATTTAATAAACAACTGCATCCTTTGTGATTTATCATCAACGAATCATTGCTTTGTTAAATTATTACATTTTTCATGTATTGATAGTACTATCCATACCATCCATCCATCATTAATTGGGCTGCAGTGAAAATTCCTTAGATCATATTACAACTTCTAAATTCTCTGTGGCCATATAATTAGTACTAGGTCATAAAACAATGGTTACCAGCATGAAACATATGACAACAGCAGTCATGATCGAATCATTACTATGTATCAGCGGTTTTCGTGTCATGACGATGAGGTCACTTACATTTAAATGTCAATACATGATCGATTGTCCCAGCTTGGCTACATCATTTTAAATGATTTCTATTCATTTAAATTCAATTTCTCTTCTGAGTTTTACTGATACTCGTTTTGCCATCTCAGATAGCAAAAAGGATTTGTCGTAAACAATATTTTATACTGACTATTGAAAAAATAAACAGACAGTAGAAGCTGATTGTCAGCCACAGTTTGACAGTGAAGGTCTGTGTTCAGCACAGCACTTTAAATATCAGTGTACGACATTTGCCTCGAGTCTCATTTCGTCCTACCTTTCCTTGTCAACACATTCGACAATGAGGACATAACTTTATAAATATAATACTCGTCTTCTGTTGAACCATTTAACTTTCTCAGGCAGGTTATTTATCTGGATGGCTTTTGAGCTTGTGGAACTTGACACTATCAAGCTTTTCAAAGCGTTTGCCACAGTGCTCGCAGGTAAAGTTGAAGTGAGCCTCGGTTGTGTGTTTTTTCATGTGCCAGTTAAGGGATGCCCGCTGTCGACACTGATAGCCACAGATTTCACACCTGAGAAAAAAGAAGCACATTTCAATGTTGTTGTGATAACAGAATATACATTTTTATTTTGTTTCTAACTGGATAGTCACAGGTACACAAGCTTATTTTCAATAGAGTTCAGATTATCCTCACCAGCAAGTGAACATCCATCCATACCTTATTGAAATCTAAATAATAAATCACACAACTACATGTTGTCGTGTAAGAGGAATTTAACCTACTGTAATGGGGTCTCTCCTGTGTGAGTTCGTCTGTGGACCTCTAAATGATTTTTACGTTTGAAGGACTTTCCACAAGTCTCACATGTAAAGTCTCGTACTCCTAGAAAATGTTTTTTAAAAAACAATTTTTAAACAACAATGAGTAAGGCTTAATTTTCTGAACTTATTAATAACTTGAGCAAACATCAATCTACGAGGAAAGTACAAATGTCATCACGTAACATCCCTTCTTAATAACACAGGTGTGAAAAGGGAGTGAGGATCTTGGGGACATTGTGCCTCACAGTTTCTTAAACATAATGCAAATCATAGCAACTTTTAGATATATACATGTGCAATAATGAATGTACAGCTCAATATATAAATCAACTCTTAATGTACAGTACAATCGTATAAATGAGGATTTTTCAAATGTATGTCAATATATAAAGTTAATGCTACATTATTAGGATCAATATAATTTGTAACAATGATGAATGTAAATTCAGCTTTTTTTAAAATCTGAAATTCGTATCGCTCAAGTGGCTGCTGCGTTTTCCAATCAAGGCATGCATAGTGTGCCTTAAAGACATAATATGTGTTTGATTCTTGCCCATGTTGTAACACTGAGATGCAGAGAATAAGCATAATGTCTGTGTATACCTGAATGAATGATCATGTGGCGATGGAGATGATTAGATAGATAGAACTTTTTCCCACAGCCTGGGTGTGGACACACTTTTGTTCTACCTTTCCTATGTACCAGGTTTACATGATTCTGCAAAAGACAGCATCACAAATGAGCTTGTTCTTCAGTGTGAGTGGCCAATAGCTAAGGTAGCAGATCAATGAAAAGCACTTTCAGCTTAATAAAAAAACTTTGGCGTTTTAAAAGTGCGGCATTTAAATAGTCGCTTCTTACTTACTTGAAAGCTACTAATGGCCACATACACCTGGCTGCAGCCCTCATATGGACAATGGAACATTTTCAGCATGCCGTCAGCCTCTATAACAGGACCACGGCGACTCTTCTTGGACCTAAAGAAGACAGACAGGTGTGTGTGTTTAACAGGAAGCGTTGTTTAGTTTACATCTACATGTGAGGGGGAAGGGGGACAAGTGAAAGTGAAAGAAAGATTTAGGACCATGATGAAAACACTGTAACATTGTCATTCATAACGCCGTCACGAACGTGTCTTAATCTCACTCCCCTGACATAAACAGACCTGTTTAAACAGCGTCGCACTTGTCTTGGATTGTGAATTTCCTCGCTGGGTTTTACCACTTTCTTCACTTTCTTCGCATCTGGGGGGAAAAACACTGTGATTACATTTCTGTAGATTTCAACACGTTTGAGCAAAGATCAAATTTCACATATTAAAAACAAACTCCAGAAACTGGAGGCATCAAAATTTATTTATTATTCATTTAATGTACATACTTTATTAAGGGGAATTTTAGCACTAATTCAGAACAGCAAATTATTGTCTGGCTGGGTAATCTGAATAATTATAATTATTTCATATTTAGTTCAATTAAATGCTCCCTAAATGTTGTTTTACAAAACAGCAGACACGCCTTTTTGCTAAATATGAACCAGGCATCATTACAAGTTAATAATCTTATTACTGAGAGAGATACAAAACTTAATGGTTAGTTAGATCATACTCGTGTTGACGCCCGTTTCAGGGATGCTGCTCTGGAGGACACTTCCTGATTGGTCGGAATGGATCCCATGCTTCAATATGCATGTGATTTCCTCAACGTCACCATCCCCAGTGCCGACTTGAACGCCTTCAGATATCATAGTGTCATAACCTGTTCCTGTAATTATGATCAGCTGCCAAGATTAGGAAAAAAAATACAATTAGTATTTTCAACCAACGACTATTTAAGCTATACAATGATATAATGATTATTGTTGTTGCCTCACAGCAAGAAGATACATGTTCACTCTGGGTACTGGGTTTTCCTCTCAGGGCCAAAACATCCAATTAAGGTAAATTGGAGATGAATAATTATCTACGAGTGTGTGTTTGATATAAATGTGTCCCGGTGAAACCAGAGTCATGAATGTAACCAAATTGTAAAACATTTTGAAATCTAAATTAAGTAAATGTTTTGTTTGGAATTTTTGAAATACCCCCAATCGACGTACCTGTGACGCCTCCACTGTTACATGCTGTTCTGGCAGCTCACAACCTTCTTCAATATTTTGTTCTGCTGAGGTTTCATACATCTCCATTCGAACCGGAGTCACCTCAGAGGGCATCTGTGGCAAACCTTCAGATGCTTGTGTGCAGTTCTGCACAACATCTGCAGTAACATGACTAGCCTCATCTTCTCTTACCAAGCTGTCAATCAAAGCCAAGTTGACCACCACACACTTATAATCTTCTATTTTATCGTTATGTCTTTCCACAGGAACAGTCTTTAGGTTGCTCTTATCTTCTGTAGGAAAAACATCTTCCAGTTTATTTTCATACTCTGGGAGAATTGTTTCTTCGTCTTGTTCCGCCCCCGACTCCCACACGTCCTGGTTTTCTAAAGAAGCCGAGCGTGTGTTATGGTGGCCTTGAATAGTAAAAGTTTCAGGTAGAGGACTAAAAACTGTAGTGGACATTTGATTAGTCACTTCGGACACTTGTGGTGTGCAACGATCATGCTCATCTGATAAATAGGGTTAAACAAGAAGTATTAGTTGTGACCGAACGTTGACAAAACATCAGACACACAACTACGGTAAAAACATTCACCCACCTGACACTTGTGTTTGGTCGAGCATTTCTTGACTTGCCTGAGTGTCTGTATTGACAGCTTCTGATGTACTCCTGACAGCTCCTTCATCTCCCGTCTCCTGTTCAGCAGTGTCATCGTAATTCTCCTCCTCCTCAGATTCACTGTCAGCTCCAGCAGGCCACGAAAACTGTTGTACAAATGAATGCTTGGTGCTGCACTGCCACAACACAGAGATGGACAGACCCAGCGATGGCTCCACAGTTAGCAGCTCGGGTTCATGGTGGCACCTCTGGCTGTGGTCCTGGTACCAGCTAAACAAGCTCTGCAGGCTAGTAGTAGACATCTTCTGTCCTGAATAAAGAAGAAAATAAGACATGGCTTTAATATTATATTGATCGGGAAACTAGATAAAGTTATGCATAAAAACATAGTGGATTGGGCCATATAAGTAATTACGGGTTTGAGCAGCAAGGCTGATTAAACCCTATTATTATTGGTGGATTTTCTTCTACAACTAAACAAAAAACCATAATTCTTATAACGCCAAACTTGGTCCATAGGTTGTAAATTGATGAAATGATGTTCAGAAGTAAAAGGAGCCATTTTTTTATTCTAGGTGGCGCAATAACAAGTTTAATAATTTAACGCTTTTAATCATATCTCGAGAAACGTAACATTTCGAACTTGGATCCGATATTGTAGAATCATCCAAATGTAACCAAAACATTAAGAAGTTACTTTTTCTCTTTAAATTACTAAAGTGTATCACAATCCACATTGCTTTGGTATAGTTTTGTTTTTAAGTTGGATGCCCTTCCAGACACAACCCTCCCTATTTATCCAGGCATGGGACCAGCACTACAATGGACTGGTTTAACAATCTTAATCGCTAGGCACATATATGACAATGAAGCGTTTCCAATTAATCTAGTGTTATGTTTTCCACAGGAAACCCATTCGGGTAAGGGGGAGAACATGCAAACTTTACAGAGAAAGGATACGCTACACCTACTTTAGAGTCCCAGCAGAACTCACCCCTTTTCTGACTTCTGCACAGTTCTGTCCTGTTCTTCGCCCTGTCAGGCAAAACAAAAGACATACCATGCACAAACAACGTTAAGCATGTTTTTAGACTGTTGTATATACAAGCTGGGCTGTGTTAGAAGCGTATTGTGTATTATACAGGGCAGTATTTGTAATTAATGGCTCGTACTTGCAGTATTTCTGTTGGTATTTGTGCCCATAGGTGCAGTTAATAAGGATTAAATGTTCCGCCAGTGCGGCGTCGCTCATGCTGCTTCTCTCCCGCAGCTCGCTCCAGATTTTATGGGATTGTCCGAGGTAAACCCGCCTCACATCGTACTTCTTCCTCGACTCAAGTCTTCGGCGAGCCCGGTCCGAGTCAGAGAGCCTGGGCCGACCCCTGGAGCGCCGCAACATGCGGTGCATTTCATCCCTGGGTCGTTTCAATTCCCGCTCCTCTAAGCTCACAGTGCACGGAGACGCCATTTTGCTTTGAGCCAGCTGTTCTGTTGTTGTGGTTCTACTTAAAGGGAAGTGTGAACGTGAACCATTAAAGGGAACGCTCATTTTGTCCAGGGTGACATATGGCGTTTAATAAATACGCGTTAAAAACGCTTTATGAATGCTGGAATGTTCTATTCAAATTATGAACCAGTTACATATCTTGGCAATATATTTTTCTGAACGATTCTGAAATAATTGACACGTTTATTATCCAATAGAAATCAAGAACACGTTCGCGCTGCCAATCATTATGAAGGTGGGCGGGGCGACGCTCATCGGCGGGATATGTAAGTAACAGCTCGTGAGTTAGCCACGTAGCTACACTCCGCTCGAGCTTCGATTTCTACACAGAATTATTCAAATGTTTGGTCGTTTATGTACATTTAAAGAACAATTTTACTTTTAGTCATATTACTTTTAGTCATGGTTGATATCATTGGTGTCGTGTTTAAGCGCTTTGCGTCTTGTCTGCATGTTTTGGGTGATATTACGCTGTCCTGTGACTCGGGCCGCAGCACTTTAGTGGTCGGTGAGGAAAAAATCAACAGGTCACTGTTGTTTCTGTCGGCGGTGATTGCAGCCTCAGAAATGGACATGAAAGTGCTGTTTTTCACGCAGTCTCAAATCCAAAGTCTTCCAGCCATTCTTCAGACGTGTCCAGACTCGCCTCCTTTCAAAACGGAAAGTCTAAAGGTGCTACAGTCTAAAGCAGTATTTATTCACTGGTCAACGTTCACGAACTAATTAATCGTTGTCCTGGATTCGAGTACTTTCTGTGCCCGTGTGGTTTTCCTCCAGATGCTCTGGTTTCCTCCCACAACCCAAAGACATGTCGCCAGGCTATCTGAAGATACAAGATACAAGATTATCCTGTAGATATTAAGACACCCAGCCGTTACAACCCGGATGCATAGAGAGGGTGACGGATGTGCCAAGTCGAAGATTCGGGCCCATGATCCGATGTGGTGACGACCTCTCCTCCCCTGAGAGGAATTAAGTGGTGTGAGGATAGGATGGTCCTAGTAAAGACTGTCACCTCACTACCATTGTTTTCTTTTCTTCTGTGTTGCCATCATACGTACCACTTAGTGTTGGTATTTAACTGCTAAAACGCTATATAGAGCTTCTGTGGGTACTGTTACGTTTGTGTTTATCTTTTACTAATATCGATAAACAAGAAAGGTCGTAGATCGTTGTATATTTTAGCTGATCCATATTGAACAACAAATGCTTGTAAATGTCAGATCCTAAACAAAACATCATAAACCTCGATGCACCATTGTATGCAGTGAGAGAATACTTTAACTACAAGTGTTCACTCTCTGTTGTTTGATGGATAGAGTGCTCCCCCCCAAGTCTTTGCAGAGAGGGATTATGTCGACGCACACTGCCTCAACGTCTTGCTGTGTTGCCTTTGTGGTCAGGTTAACACCATAGTTTATGATTGGCATTGACATAAACAGTTTGAGAATGGAGTATTGAGTAAGAAAATGAGCCAGGGGCATATCAATAATGATTTTAAACACATTTAAAGGAATTTGTGTTATCAGAACATCACAATTTTAAAAAAGCTAAATATCAATGTACAGATGTAACTATAAGCTTCTTCTGATTTTTTTTCCTAACAGAAAATCAAGTTTGTGTATCCCAGAACTTTGGAAGAGTTACTGGAAGATGTGGCATCCCTTCATGAGTTGGTTAATGAGCCTACCTCACCTCCAAGTCTGATTATTGTAGACGGGTTGGAGAAGTACGTGTGTATTCATGACCGACTCAAGCAGGACGCTCAGAGCATGGCAGCGCACACAGTAGCCCTTCTGCACGATACAGCTACTTTCCTCACCCAGCGCCTGAACACCACAGCTGAGGAAAAGCCATTGCCATGTACAATCATGGTCTCCTATCAGCCCGAAGGGAAAGGACAAGGCGAGAGAGAGGGCTTAGCGCCGGACCCTCTGCTCACTGTACTGGAACGTTACTTGCAAGTGAGGTGCACATTTGAGAAGGTAATAAATGCAGAGAGCAAGCAAAACGAGTGGTTGCTGAATCTGTCCAGTTCAGGACTGCAAGTTAAGGGGGTTGGGAAGGTAGAAAAGGTCCAGGCATGGCACTTGGCACAAATGCCTAATGGGGCACTTGAGTTCTGGCCTGAAAATGCACCCAAAGCAGCGACTTCTGAATAAAACACTATGAAAGTAAAAAATAATAGACTGATAATCAACCTGACGGAAACTTTGAAGCACATATAATAACATAAAAAGAATTGTATGTAAACCATATTTGTATTTATAAAATCTAAATGTGCACTGTCAGTACTAAAGTTAAATATATGGTAACTGTTTAACCAAAATATTCTGCTTTAGTTTGCCCATTTACTACCTAATTAAAATTCTTATAAGATGTAAAAAGTATGTAGAAAATTTATTCAACATAAAAATATGATCACTGGTACAAAAATGAAGTGAAATACAATCAGTTGCACAATACATATTAAACAACAATAACTCAGAACAATTTATATAGATTTGTCTTACAAAATCCAGAATCTGAAAAAGGGTAATTAGTAAAATACAAATAATGTTACAATGTTATGTAATTACACAAAAGGTGATTACTTACTATTGTTTTGACTTATTAACTAGAGTATTGATTTGTTCTAGAAATAATTAAAGCAGGAGTTTAAATGCATATGATCGTGGCATCTACTATTGATAAATCATGAACTACACAACTCGAATGATGCTTGTAATGCGTATTACAAACAAGTACAAGTACACTACTTATTAAGTACTTCAGAAACATTTTAGTTTTCACATAGTCAAGCAAGCAATAGCCTACTGGTTAAGGTGCTGGACTGACTTGTAATCCTAAGGATGCCGGCGCATGCCCCACCACTGTTAGGTTGTGGCTGTTGGGCCCTTGAGCAAAGCCCTCAATTACTCAAACTATACTGTAATTGTGCGTCTGTTAAATGCTGAAAATGTAATGGGACACCATCACATAAAAAGCTTACTAGAACAGATTTCTCCTGTTCTCACTGTTGTTTCCAAGTTAAGTATAAAAGTACTTTTTTTTTAAATCTTTTTTTACATGTGTATTATATTTAGTCTATAAAAGACTTGAACATGGTAAACTACGCAGTTTAGCCACAATGGTAAACAGTTTTTTAATGTACAGTGGGTTCTAGTTTATAATGCCAGCACCATGTATCAAAATATAATTCATACCCTTGCCTTTAATAATCAGGAGAAAAACATCTGCATGAAATCTAAGGCTATTTAAAAATGTTAGAACCTTTTAACATTTATTTACACTTGTTTTGAATCCAGTAAATTATTTAAATTGTACATAAACAGTTTCTAATACTGTGTGAACACAATACTACAAGCGCCATTAGAAAAAACGATAAAAAACTTGATTGTCTTATTTACATAAGTAAAAAAAAAAGCAAAATATAAAATATTCTACAACAGTTGCTATGTAAAAAAGTAAAAGTAATGTATTTAAAAATAAAAGCTTATTTTATTATAAGATATTTAAGCTAGTATTGAACTTGAGTATGTTTCAGTGGCAACATACGGCATGTTGTTTGTATGTAATGGATTTTATGAAAATTAATATTAAATACTTGGTCCTGAGTCAGTTCTATACACAGCAATTTAGATCACAGTTTCCATGCAAAGTGAATGCTGATATTATGAAGAGTCATAAGTGCTTGTACAGCAAAGTGTCAGACCCACTCAGGGTTGGTGAAATTGTTCAGTTTTGACAAGAACTACTTTGCTAAAACAGATATTTCAGCATAGAAGAGAGATAGTTGCTGCATAGCCCCCTTGCTGCAATGTTTCGAATGCAGTTTGTGTTCATAATAATCGCATCCTGACATTGTTTGGAACTCAAAAATGCATTGTGTAATTTGCATTAGGTTCCTTGGCCTGCATTTTCAAGCAGGTATTGAAATATGCATCACTGGAGTTTTTCTTTACACGACTTTCAACTCTTATGTTCCTGGTCTGGGCATTTGCCATTCCTCTCGATTCTTTGTAACACTTGTTTAATTGTCATTTTAATGTTCATCCAGAATGTACACACTGACTGAGGAGCGGTCGTTTGTGTCTGAGAATGTCATTTTTGTACTCGTTGGCATAGATCGTGCCATTCCTCATCTCCAATCTGCTGGCACTCATTGGACTGTAGTCCATGGACACTCCAGAGTCTGCCACAGCCATGTAAGCATATCCCAAATCTTTTGGTGGAAACATGTGGTTTGGATATTCGAAGCTGGACTGTGATGAGAGTCTTCCTGACCTTGAACTTTGCTGGAGAGAGCCGATATCGGAATGCGAAGCTGCTGACAAAGAATTAGTTTTGCTGTCGAAGAGGACCTGTAGGGGTAATGTTTCCTCCAGGCTGTCCTGTGTTTGCACTTCCTCTCGGGCATTTTGGGAGTTTTGATTGAGGATGACGTATGTGTCCTGAGACTCAAGAAGTGAGTGGCCCGCTGGATGCTCTCGAAAGGGCCTTAACTGCTCTGTCAACCGGTGGGGAGGGTCTTGCCATTGACGAACGATACCTGCATCCACACCAGTATTTTCAATTCGTTCTTTCACCTCTTCCATGGTCTGTGAATCCCCTGTAAGGAAAGCCATTGTCCGTGGGGTTGTTGCTTGCCTTAGTTGTGACGTGTGACTTGCAATCAGTGGCATCACACTGACCTCGGACAGGACTTCCAGAGGGGAAGGAAGCTCCTCTGTGTACATGTGAACCGGCCACCTGCTGCCATCATTCTGGCCCAACCACTCCTAAAGTAAAAAAAATACAAATAGTTATTTTTCCTCCCTTTCAGCATAACTGTACTTCATCAGCTACCATTTTTTTGATTTTTCTAGTTCTATCTGTACCTGGAAATCTCCGTTGTAGATGGTAAACAGGCCTGGAAACTTATGCTCAGGTGAAGGAATGTTAGGCCACAACTTCATTAAAATGTATCTGTAATTTACACAGTCTGTTAGACACTTATATTGTATGACTGATATGTAACAGAGTAAACGTAGAATAAGACTATTAAACTGACTTGTGGTGGGACCAAAGCATGACTGCTGACAGCAAGATGAAGATCAGAGAGATGATGAGAATCAGAACTATAATCAGAGGGTCCAAGTCTATTGGAAAAAGAATTAAAGGTTAAAAATGTACCACACTACTATGGGTCCTAAATATTGTGCATCTCATTGTTTTATTTGATACTGGAGACTAAATAACACAATAATGTTTAGTTGTGTTAAGGAGGCGAGGGAGAATATCACTGAAATTGTTGACTATTTGAAAATATAATAATCAGATTTCGATTACCAAAACAATCATTGAATGCATTTACCAAAAACCTGGTCATTTCTGTATTATTATGCATTTATTATATTTTTAATATAATTTATTATGCTTAATTATATTAAACAAAACAAATATTTACCACTTGGAGATGTAGTCCCAAACTCTGGCTCAGTCCAAGTGCTCCAGTAACCATTATATGTGATGCCGTCAGGTTTGACTCGAATGAACACTTTATATTTGCTGCTTGCCTGAAGGCCACGTAAAGTGAGCTTTGTGCGGGCCTTTATTATTTCCTAAATTTGAAGAAACAGGTTACAAATAAAAACATGATCTATACAAACTGCAGCAGTGACTTTCTGATTAGTAATGCTAATAGTACATTATCAGTTCCTGTCAGTTTCTATGTCAAATCTTACAAACAGAAAGGTGGCTGTTATAACCACGACAGGAAGTAACCTCCGTGGTTGTGGAATGCTTTGTCATACAAGCTTATGGCCAGGCATTTTTGGGCACTGAAGAATGTTGTCCAGCACTTATAAAATGCAATAATGTAATTGTGTTAATCTGTGAGATCACTGTAACATTTTGCAACTGCAATTCTTTAGTCCATTGTACATTTTCTCAGTGCATAAAGTTTAACTACGATCCCAATTGTTTAGATAGTTTTTTAAATGTATTTGTTTTTAGTGCTTTAATGTTTTTGTGTGTACGTTCAAACTGTGAGCACCTTTCTCATTGGACTCCCCTTTGCCACATATCTGATTTCATACATCATACTGTCATCGATATACTTGACGGCTGGAGGCTTCCAGTTTACGTTCAGTTCCCCTTGCTTTCCTGTGCTCACCACGGTAAGGTTAGTCGGGGGATCTAGAAAAACTAAGAAAGATTAAAAAGTGCATTATTATATAATGTCAAATAACATGACTACATAGTTCAAGAGGGAAATTAAAATGAAGATGATCAAACAATGACTAAATGCTTTAGGCCATACAACACTAATTATAATGTGCCAATATTGGAAACCTGGCAACGATGGAGCATGAATCAGGGATCCTCTAATTACAGCTCAATTAAAAACTGACCTACCACTCAATATTTCCTTCAGCACAATCACCATCTAGCCTTTTATCAGTAAACACTACAAACGATTATTTCCTTTAAAACTGGGGTGCTTTCACTCACACCACTGCAACCCATACGACAATTCTACTGCTATTTTTATGTTATTTCAGTACTGAGCATGATTCAATATAAATAACACACATTGTTTCCGTATGAATGGATATGATGATCTTTGTAAGAAAGCAACAAATGATAATCATATATCCCAAAAGTGCATAATAACTACTCTATGGTAGATATGGTCGTGTATGTTGTGCTTTTCATGTAGACTTACGAACTTGGTCGATTAAGAGAGTCCGGTTGTAGAGTTTCCTTTCACCTTGGAACACACACAGGTGGAGTGGCTCAAAGAATTGAATTCGAGGAATTCTGCAGAAGAACAGCCTCTTACCACCAGCCCCCAGCAATGGAAATTCAGACACGGCACATGTGCTGCTGTTTTCATTCCTTAATAAAGAAAATGAGAATTGGTTCGTGTTCTCGAACATCAAGTAACGATATAAATTAATGTCTGTCCATTAAAAAAAGTTCGTTTTTTTACTTACTGGTATTGGTAAATGTAGGTAAACGTGTATTGATCAAGTAAGTTATTACTTCCCGTCTTTTCCTCCCAGATACATGTCAAGTCTCTCATCCGCTCAGAAAAGCATTTAATGTTCTCTGGCTCATCCCATAACAACTGAGCAACTAGTGACAGTGAGATTGCACATGTATTAATGTTTAGCTTAAACAATTAAAGATTTAAAACTTTATAAATGATGATTCAGGCAATAACAGTTCAACATGTCTAGCTTATGCTTGACTGACCAAATGCCTATATGGTTGTTAAGTGTGCTACAGACACAAAAACAATTATTTACCAGGATCTGAATATTGAAACTGTCATGAAATGACATAACGGTAACAAGAACTTATCTTTAAGAGTTATCTTCTGTAAAAGAAATGTTATATTCTACATATAGTCATGCGTCATAAAGTGGCCAATGGCAACACTGGCCTAAGGTCAGTTCATGCACGTTCTCCACGTGGGTTTCCTCCCAACTTATATAACACGCCAAGTACGTTAACCTTTACTCTTGACTTGTCTATGCCTTCTGTGTTCTTGGTGGCGCCAAACCCACTGCACCCCTGATCATGATGAAGCACTTGGTATGAACAAATACAGCTTTGAGAAATTGGTCACATTGTCTCGTAGGAATAACCGCCTGGCTCTACGATCTGGAAACCAGACTAGGCTGGACCTGGACTTGTTTTTTTTTTTTTAAAGACAAATAGCCAATTGGACACAGAGACGGTCCAGTTTAATACGACTCCACCTAAAATAAAAGATGGATTCTTGCACACTTGCCCTTGGTTTGCTTATGGTGGTCTTTAACTCTGTGACGCCTCTTTGTGACAATGTCGATTGTAAAACAATAAACCTTTAAGTGTTTGGCTTAAACAATCTAAATTTTAAAAAGGTTTAAGATGTGGACTGCAGTCAAACGTCTGTGTATCAGGAATCATCAAAAACATTTTAAAAGTGTCAAATTTAGGGTTGGTTTTGTAAGGAAAATAAGTTAAATTATTTTCTACAGTAAATATTGTTAAACATT
>JAOUQU010000017.1:1925344-1935439 GCA_028566735.1 Ammoglanis amapaensis | reverse complement strand
TGCCCTGTTATCTGTCAAGCACGTTCCCATTTTAAGCCCCCCCCCCCCTCCTTTCCCCTTACGTCATCTCTTCCTCTTACACACCTCTATTCTTTCCGTCTCGCCAACTCCGCCCATTCCTCTCGTTCCCTGCACGTCATCCTCTCCTGAACCAGAGGAGCAGATTGAGGCCAAGGGTCTGTTGTAGATCAGGGTAATGGTCAATGTTGAGTAGGGTTAATAACATTACGCGGGCTTTAAGGAAAAATGGAGAGAGGGCCGATGGGGGTGGGAGGAGTTTCGGTGGCGGTTGGATAACAGAGGAGGAGGGGCAGGTGCAGCTCTAATGGCTTTTTAAAAAGGTTACAGCATGTCTCTCTGCTCTCATAATGGGGCCCTGGCTGTGCTGGAAATGCAATTTCCGGGAAAGATAATGTTGGATTGAGAGGTGGGTCCTGAGTACTGAGAGAGAGAGAGAGAAAGAGAGAGAATTGGTGTGTGTGTATGTGTGTGTGTGTTGGTGAATGAAAGAAATCATATAAGATACAGAGATGTAGATTACACCAATTATAAGACATAATAAGACATTAAATAACCTCCCGCTCCTGAGTATTTTGTCTCAGTTTCTAAACCGGAGTCAATGTAAAGCTTGTTTGACTGTGAGCATGATTTTAAAATGTTTTAGTTTAAGTCGTTTATTTCAAACTCATTCGGATACTAATAATTTTAAATAAACGATCTATGAATTATGTCGAAGAATGTATCCATTTAAGTTGTATTTCTTGCGAGAGGTCATGTTTTGGTGTTGTTCTGGTTCTTTTTTTTGGGAGGAAAAGGGCCAGTAAAGACGCCTGAGCTCCGTGTCAAAGAGTCCGGACAACGCAACATTTCATCGGTGGTTCTTCGATTCTACACGATCCCGAGGCAACTTCATTTACGCAAATCATTTACGCCCAAACATGCACAAAAATGTGCCAGATTTCTTAAAAGAGTTGTAGAACCAAATACGACCGTGACTCCTTAGTACTATGGACAGATTTGAACCCGATCCGATGGTCGTCTGTTGCCCTGGGTGGCCGTGGCTTGGCGGTTAGAGTTTGTCAGTTTGTGATCAGATGATGGGAAGGTTGTCGGTTCGATCGGAGAGTGCTGACAGGTCAAGACTGAAGTGCCCTTGAGTGAAGCATGGAACCCTTAACTGCTCACGGCTCACCGGGCACCGTGGCTAGGGCTGCCCACCGTACCACGGATTGGGTTAAATATCCAGGAATAAGGTCATCTAAATTCTCAAAAACTAAAATTTTTAACATCAATGCGACTTGATTCTTTATCTGGCGTTATGGAAAACAAGGCAACGTGTACTTGTGATGTCATCTCGAATCAGGCTGTATTATAATCTGGACTGAACGACTAAAGTCGAAAATTATAACCACAAACAAATGCTACATTTAACCGCACGAGTCCGTGAAATAAAGACGATCTGCCGGCCTTTTAGAAGCAGATACGTAACCTAGCTCGTCTCGGTGTGGTAATTGCCACAACCCAGCGTTCAGCGGTGAGCTCATGGATATAATGTCATTTGAGTTTGGGGGCAAAGTGAAAAAGGATGTGAGTCAGCCACATTGCATCTGCCTCCATAACTTATTTGTCTTTTAGCATCTGTGCACCAATCCAGACTCCCAGCCATCCTGTTCTCCCATTTCTTACTCCCATTTCAGTTTCAGTTAAGCTCCAGACGTAGCAGATGCAAGTCCATGATGCTGGTTTAAATTAAAACGAATAGAATTGGAATTGTTAGACACTGAAGGCGATTTAAAACGAATTGTGTTAAATGCATAAGCGTCATAAACCAATCTATCTACAGTATAACGGTTCATGTAACTACAAGTGCGTTATGATCAGGTTGTGTGTCAGTATCTCAGTGCAACAGAGATTTAGACATTTAGGGAAAGGGGCCGAAGGTAAAATATCATTAAGTATTAATGTCTCGAGCAGATGTACGTGCAATGTTTGAAGCCTGGTACTCAGATTACAATATGTCAGTAAACATATTACATTTCATTGCTTGTGAATTAGCATTACTCATTAAACGTAAATCTATTTTCCTCTTTTACGGAAATAACGATCTTTATCTTTCCCCCCCGATAATAAATAGTTCGATCTTGGCGCCCTTCCCCTTATAAAGAATTCATGAATTTATGCATTTGAATGAATATGCACATTGATAATTCCTGACCCCTCCATCTTTATCTACATATTAGTGTCATTGATATGGTTTCGACGTTGTTATCAGCCAGTCAGAATGAGTTAAACATTAAAAGCAACGTATCTGTAAGCATATAAATAGGATAAATAAGAGGTCGGGTGTAACAAGAAAGAGGTTAAAAAATACTGATATGCATATTTTACATTTTCTGAGTGTTCTCAGACTTGAGACTGAGCTCAGAGGTTCGAAAACATAGTCAATGACAATTTATATTGCCAGGCTTAAGCCCAGATAAATAGGTGGGTTGCATCAAGGAAAGCATTTCGCGAACAGCCAAAACGACTCTGATATATTATAGTGTCCTGTTATTGTTTTGTTTTAAAAGGCTTGGTTACCATCACCATCGCCTCACAGCAAGAAGTCCCGGATTCGATTCTAGGATAATAACAAGCTGGGGCTTTATGTGTGGAGTTGTGCATGTTCTCCCTGTGTCTGCATAGGTTCCTTCCCGGGTACTCACAGTCTCAAGACATGTGTGTGTGTGTGTGTGTGTGTGTGTGTGTGTGTGTGTGTGTGTGTGTGTGTGTTCTTAAAGTGTAGTTTTGTGATAAAAGACCACAGCAAATCATATTTCATTGATCATTAAAGGTTATTACTGATCATTTGAGGTGGTTCATTCAAACTATATGATCACAAGTAACCCTGGATAAGTTTTTTTAAATAATAAACACATAATAATGCTCAGGGTCATTAATGTATTCACTAAATATACAGCTGTAGTATCGAGAAACCAACCTGAATGATTGTAAACAATGTTACTTACTGAGTAGCGCCCTCTGGTGGTAGGACGCTTACATTTTTCACCAGGCTGGTAAACATCATAAAATAGTTGGTACTTGGTATAAAAGTCAACATTTATTATGGAAATAAATTAAACCAGAACTAAATAATGACATAAAAATGATTATATATCGTAATTATACACAAATAGTTTAACAAATCGGACTTCTTGGCTATTTGCATTCTACAATCCGCATGTGCACATAAAATAAAACTATTTATCGAAAGTTTGCAGGTAGTAAAATATGTGAAGCTTCTAACAGGCTGTTATGACAACACTTGTTTACATTTGTTAACATTTGTTATTTTTGACATGTCATTTTGATTTTGACTTGGTAACATTTTTTATTTTAGCTTTGTTTTTGTTTTGTACTTTCCTTCAAAGGTTATTTAGCTCTTTACAAACTTTCCCTTCTTGTATTTGCCTAAAAACTTAAGTGCTCCAGAAGTTTTGAAGTTAATAAATAAGAATAAGAGATAAACACACTGGTTAGAGTGCTTTTTCCAGAATCTGGTTAATATTTGTTTAGAAGGGCGCCATCTGGTGGACCGGAGAATTACTCACGTTTGACGTCAATGTGGCAAATAGACTACATTTTAAAGAACAATAATTTGACCACTAATTAGAGACAAATGTCAATGTCAAATAATGTCAAAATCACCATAATTAAAAATCAGAAAGACAGTTTAGACTTTTTCTGGTTTGCAACATCCATTTATTGTTTAGTTGGACATATTTTAAAATGTAATTTTTTTTATTACAAATCAGCACATGGTGTAACAGCATGAATGAACCTTCAGCATGATGTCCAGCACAGGACCCGATCTTTAAGCATTACGTGCAAACCCTTCTCATTTGGGAAATCATAAAAACAGTACAAAATCATGTCTCTGCGTCCTTAAAAACGACCAACTCGTATTAAATACTTCCGATCATTTATCTAAAGCTTATCAATTGTAGCTCTAAAAGCTGTAAACTTGTATAAAACTTCTGCTGCTTGTGCATCACGCTTAACCTTAGACAGATAAGAGTTACAAACATTGTTAATATGAATTAGATGCTGTTGTTGTGTGTGTGGCCACCAACTAAGCCTTGAAACACTTAACATCAGGGCAGATGACATGCATTGGGTATCTCCATGTATGTTACAAAAGGAACAAGTTTTAACATGTTTGAAAGCATATTAAAAGATAAAATGTGTATCGGTCATACAAAACGTACTCTGCCAAAGGGAAATAAATGAACCATTTCAGTAAAATGACATTTATTCTTGTGTGAAAACTTGGATAAACTTGGTTCTCTTCGGTCGATGGAAAAAATGTCCGGATCTTAGGTGGGTAAAACACTACATATGTATATATGTGGATCGTGTAAAATTGGTCTGCGTTTGTGTATTTTAACGATAAGAAATAAAATGCACAGTGTAATGTTCACACATCTAAGCATCCAGATGCTGTTAGAATATTGTGACCTGTGTGTTGGGTCCTATTGCATCTAAAATGACCGATTTTAAAGCAATCGTCCTGACTTACACACTGTTCTTCAGGTCTGCCTGTCTGTCTGAACATTTTACCAACTTGTATTGGAAGCATAATTGGAAACCGTCTGTCTATTCACGCTTCACATGCTCTCGGACTTTAAATCAGGCTCCGCAATCAGGAACTATTAACATAAAGCATCTTCGATTATATCCAATCATCATCAGCCTAACACAAATCCTTTCTTAATAGGCTCCAGATTAAATAAATGATTGTAAACTACAAACAGATCACGTGTCATTGCAATGATCTGGTAATGATTGTCAAATTGACAATCATACAATGTTATTTTCTATCAAATATTATTAGATTTAAATCAGCAATTGTGCAGATTGGATTCATCATTTAACAATTTTATTTAGTCAATACCTTTCGCAGTGAACATGTAACGTGATGATTATTAAGACTTTAAAAGATAACAATAACACTACAAGACAAATACTGAAATACTGGTGCTGATGTAAACACACCCATTCTTTTTTTATACCATTTAAAAACTTTTTCTTTTCTTTTTTCTCTCATTTTTCATACTAAAAAGATATATTTACAAAACTGTACAATCTTTTATGTAAGAAAAGAGAAAGCATAATATACATAATATGTTTTTTTTTAAAACAAGAAAACTAAAGTGTCGAATGTGTGCGTCAGATGTCTGCAGGGATGACAATACCAATAATAAGGAGTAATAATAATAGTCATAATGCACAACGAAGTGTAAAAATGTACAAAATATTGTCAAAATGTATTGTAAAGGTAATTTTGAACGATTCTAGCGAATGGTGTGCAAATTAAAAGCAGCAAAACTGTCACGCTCGGGGAAACTATTGCTGTTCCTTCAACAGCCGTTATACACATAAACCTTGTACATATTAAAAATCGAATCACAAATTTATTACACCCATTACAAAGGTGCGGAGAAATTGTGCTAGCCAGCTCGTGAAGCGAGTTTGGTGACGACGTTTTTAAACACTACAGATGGAGTAGACAAAATATTTTTAAAGGTGTTTAGACACATCAAGGTGTTTTATGTTCTCATAAACCTTGTTGTGGCTTTTGTATCTGTAAACACTCAGGTGTTTTGTCTGAGAGAACTGATGCTCTGTATGATGGCACTAACTTAGGAAAAATGTCGGTGGTGGTAAATACATCCTTGTTGAGAAGCCCGGTCTGTGCTGAGCCCCGAATGTGACATGATTTGGGGACATTTGTATCTAAGCTGCCCGTTAGTGATTAAAAAAAAGACATGGGTTCTATTTTTTTCTGTCGAAGAATTCCCCCGGATGATAAAAAATGATTGAATCGATGATTGGATCTGTTCTGGTGACGGAGGAAAGAAAAGTTTTTAATGCAGACAACAAATACCGTATCCACACCGCAAATGCCACAGATAAGACGAAGTAAACATGCCTCTTAAAAAGACAACAAAATAGAACTAAGAGGCCTAGTTGACACTATATTCGATATTTTTTAAAGAAGTCCTGCATACAAGCAATTTCGGTTCCCCTAGAAGAAGGTCGACTGGGTTAAGATCTTCAGGTGGTGTTCAGGCTTCTTGTCCTTGCTCAACAAAGTCACGGCAATGGTTGGCCAACTGTCCTAATCTGAGCATTCTGAAGCCTTAGATACATGGAACGAGGACATGAAATGAGGAGTGAAGCAAGGAGGAAGATGTCTAGACCTGTGTGGAGTAGGAGCGGTACAGATTGGTGTAGCGTCCGGCGGCGTGGACTGCGGCGCACTGCTGAGCGTGCTCAAACGGCTGGTCTAGACTTCGCTGGAAATGGAGCGAGACGGTATGAGGACATCGGGAGTGGCGGGGAACCGATAAGGCTGATGGTCATGTGATCTCAGTGAATGGAGATCCCCTTGAAGTCTGTAAGGATGGAAAGAGAGAGCGTGAGAGAGAGAACGGAAGACAGATTGGGAGATGCGGAGGCGAGAAATCACAGTGGACGCTGATGGACAGAAAGATTGGTGTGAATGATGTATGTAATGGCGTTTGGCAAGGTGATCGGATTCGTGGTAAATGGTGCGATGTAACAGGGAAGATCGGACAATATGGCCAGACTAATAAGTAAAACGTGAAGGACGTACAGAAGGATTGATGCTGGTGGAATGTTGTTGGAGACACTAATCTTCCAAGATCACTTTTTATTAAGGCAGACTTTTTTTTTACCCAAGCATTTGATGCTCTGGCTCTGTTGGCACTACATTAAGCTCACTGAGCCATTCTGCCTGATGTAAGGGCATCAGAAAATAGACGTTTTCATCCATTAGGTTCTCCTTAGTTGATTTATACGTTCAGGCTTCTTCTGCACTGCATCAGTGATTCAGTCACAGTGATGAGTGACCCAAGAGGTCTACAAAAGTCTCTAGATAAAGTAGTAAATAAAGCTTTAACATGCACTAACCTGGCCTCAACTATTCCGTAAAGTCTTTTATTTGAGCAATATCCAAACTAGAAAGTCACTTAAGGCCGTGAAAATCTATTCTGAAAAAGAATAGAGGAGGATCTCGTCTTTATAGTTGAAAACAAAAATGATATTGGTGTTGGGTTTCTAGAGTCGTGGTGGTCAGGCGGGGGCATGGGTGTGCAGGAAGGGTTAGCAGGTCACTTTTTGGGTCGACTGGGTCAAAAACGAAAGGGAACGGGACAATGTGACTGACCACACGATTCATGTGGCCCTGCTTCTCACCTGCCCCCGCCCCTTACCTGAGTGCCACTTAACTTTTCGAGTGGACTCTCCACACAGGGCAACGTCACCATGGGCATGCCGAGAACGGATTCAGGACGCTGCCGTCGCACCGGTGGACTTGGAGGCTTAGTTTGCTGAAAGTTGTTAATCACACAGGTCACCTGCAGGGGGGAGAGAAAACTTTTCATTATTATATTTCTAATCTAGTGGTTGGCATGTGAGTGTTCTTTGTCCTCCTACATTCATTTCTAAATATGTCTCCAGCACACACCGTTTGCTTACACCGGGCTCTTACCAAAAACACAGCAATGGCTCCTCCAGTGAAGTAACCAGCAAGGACGTCAGCCCAGTGATTGCGGTATTCAGCTACCCTCACTACCCCCACCAGCATGGCAAGGCACAGTAAGGTCAGACTGACGGTTGGCTTCGTCAGACGGGTTCCCTTTGTCCGGAACACCAGCGTCACATACATCTGAGAGAACACACACACACACACACACACACACACACACACACACACACACACACACACGATGAGTTAAAGATCTAGTCCTAGACCAAAACATCAAACAAAATAAACGTAACGAGAAACAGTTCATGTATTCTCATGTATTCGAACACGAATGACCCTCCAACACGTACCACTGTGTAGACTGCAGAATACACACTCAGTGCAGCGTCCTTGGATGGAAAGGATTTGCGAGCAGATGCCACTATGAGTGGGTTCCCTGTGCAGGCTCGGCGCTCCGTGATGTACTGGAGATTGGAGTGGCACCCCAGTGCCGTGTAGTTCGGCCGACATGCGGACAGAAAGTGAGGGGTCTGGTTTCCTGTCACCACCTGGCCAGCATTCGCAAATATAGTAGTAGTGAAGAGACCAAAGGAGTAGACACCTGAGGAAAGAACCAGTCAAACAGCACGCTGGTCCAGAGTGTAGCGGAGAAATACGGATGGATACAAGACAGACCCGTCGCCCCAACGCAAGACAACAATCAGGGCCAATAAAGTACAAATCTAGCATACATTTGGACACTTCTGCAGTTAATGCTGGTCAAAGATAAGTGTTTATAATATAATCGTTTGTGCTGTCAGTTTTATAATAGCAAGAATCGTACGATCAAGTATTGTTGCTAAACTTAGTCATAATTAGCTCAATCGCAGACAGTGATGGATCAGTCCATTAAAACAAGGATTAAGATCCATGTATGTAATGATGCCCCCCCCCTTAAAAAAATCCCCATAATTAACCGTTACTGATCATTACCTAGAAATCGAATGATGCGTCTCAGCAAAGGATTGAAGTAGCAGCAGTCTGCAGTGACGATGGTCTTTTCTCGTATGCTCTCTGATTTCATAAAGAAGGCCATTATCTCTCCAGCCAGGATCTGCAAATCAGACTCAATTCAGATATTCAGGCGGAACCCAAATATATCTTTTGATATATTTGAACATTGTGCAGCGTAGCACGTCTTATGGACTAAATTAAACAATCGTTGCTTAATTGGCAGAAGAAATATCACGAGTCTGCCCGCTGTCAACGTCACTGTCAGCATCTTGTCCGGTCAAATCATCGTTGATAGAGTCGAACCCCTCACATGATCAAAAAGCATTTGTACTAAAGTTCTGTACTAGACATGATTGGGCTAGACTGGTGAGCATTTTCATCTGGTTCAACATTTTTATTGTTTTAATGTATCGTGGCACAACTGGGTACCGGTTGTGTTTATAATTCGAAAGGTCCTTTTGACAACAGCTTCTACTCTATACTTGACTACACGGGCAAATCTGTTATCTTAGACTCTCTTATACTCAATATTTATTGGTGGATTTAGACTGATTTAGTGTCGCAGAAGCAGTTCGACATTTGACAACGCACAGCAACAGAAGTCAAGGACAAACACCACTAACAAACACCAAAGAAGAACAAGGGACGAGGCCAAATGTCACCGATGAGACATCAGGAGAGAGTGAGATCGCACACACATACGTAACGTAGCTCTACCCTGCAAGGACACTTTCAGCTCGACGGACGGAGACAGTGATGGAGAGAGAGGGATTCAGAAAGTCAGCGAGAGAGAGAGAGAGAGAGAGAGAGAGAGAGAGAGAGAGAGGCATGAGTTTAACCCTTCAGCCTACCTCGATTAGTCATACACAAGTAAAAACTGAGCATGTCAAACATACGGACGTGATCGGTGCTGTATACAAATGAGCACAGTTCTGCGCTGGTGTCATATATATATATATAACACACACTAGGGGGCAGCAGCGAGCACTCATGTCTGGTGCAGTGCAGCCTTAGCGACGGTGCCCCAGGGAGCGGTTAGAGGTTTGATACTTTGCTCAAAGATCAATTCAGTCATGACTTTTGTGACTCGACTGCCCATGTACCCATTAGTCAATAATGAATCGATGAAAATAGATTAAAAGTTATAAATAATTGACAAGTTATCATAATAAATCCATTATTATCATTAATTAATCGATATCATTGGGCATTGTGGTTTAGTGGTTAGCACTGTAGCCTCACAGCAAGACAGTCCTGGGTTCGATCATCCCTAGGTGGGTGCGGTCTGGGTCCTTTCTGCCTGTCTGGAGTTTGAATGTTCACCCTGCAACAGTTGGGTTTCCTCCCACAGTCCAAAAACGGCAAATCAATATTCTGCAGTGGCGACCGCTAACGGGAACAGACGTTATATATAATATCCAATTATCATTATTATTATTATTACTACAGTTGCTAATATATATATATATATATTAGGGCCGGGACTTTAACGCGTTAATTTCGATTAATTAATTACAACGATTTTAACGCGTTAAAAATTTTAACGCAAT
>JAOUQU010000017.1:1908008-1924541 GCA_028566735.1 Ammoglanis amapaensis | reverse complement strand
ATTTTTAACGCGTTAAAATCTTTGTAATTAATTAATCGAAATTAACGCGTTAAAGTCCCAGCCCTAATATATATATAATATATATATATATATATATACACACACACACGCAGTCAAAATTGGTCAAAAAAGGTCAAAATTAGAGAACACTTGATTTTTTCAGAAGTTATGCACACATCATTGGTCAACTTCGAAGGATTTTTTTGTTAGGTGTATACCATGCCACTAGAACAGCGTTTACCAAAATAAAAAAAGAACTTCAACAAAAAAAATCTTTATTTTGCCAAAAACACAATGATCAAAATTAGAGAACAGCAATGACAGTAGCACAGAGAAAGATTACAATACATTTTTCTTAAGGTTACATGAGTCACCTGTCAGTAGGAAGTGTACTGGCCTTTGCTTTGAATGACTTCAGCACATCTGCGGCCACAAGACATCACTAGTCTTTCACAATGCTCTGGTGTGATTTTGGTCCACACTTCTTGCAGTTTCTTCCACAGATCGGTTACTGTAGTGGGTTTCTTGGCCATAACTGTCACCAAGGGTTTTCCAGAGGTTTTCTAATGGGTTTAGATCAGGACTCAGAGCTGGCCATTTCATTGTTTCAATGTTTTCACTTTCAAGGAACTGCTTTACCCGTTTTGCTATGTGGCAGGGGGCATTGTCATGCATGAAAATTGCTGGCTGATTGAGTGACAAACGCAAGTAAGGAACCATGAGTTGTTGAAGAAGGTTCTGATACACACTTGCATTAACTCTGCCATGTAGCTGTATGAGAGGCCCAACTCCTGCTGCTGAAAACATTCCCCAAACCATGACATTACCACCTCCACCTTTCACTGACTTTTTTACACACTAAGGGGTCAGTCTTTCCCCAGTTTGTCGAGGAACATAATGTTTCCCATCAGACCCAAATAAATTAAACTTGCTTTCATCACTAAAGTGAACTCAGGACCATCTTTCCTCTGTCCACACAACATGCTCCTCAGCAAAGGTTAATCAAGCCTTTTGATTCGTTCTGCTAAAGAGAGGTTTCGTCACTGCAGAATGGGCTTTCAGTCCAAATGCTCATTCATAATCCTAGCGAAGGCAGATTCAGAATCCGGACTAAAATTACTCTAAGAGATTGTTAGTGGACAGGTGTTCTTTAAGTTGTGAAGAAACCGTACATTCAAACAACTTACTGAGGAAAGGGAGATTGGATATGGGGCGGTAGTTGCCAAATTCGTCTGTGGCCAACCCAGGTTTCTTGGGAACATAAGTATTTGCGGCTAGGGATGGACAGTGCCAGAACTTAGAGAATATTAGATAATCACAGGAAAGAGTAAACCGAGCAAAGACTGACAAGGCTTAACCAGGAGGGTGAGCAAGGAGACGAGGATGGAGGTGGTTGATTAGGAACTCTTAAGCTTGGCAACTGTAGAAACAATAACCAGGTGATAAACCAATAACACTAATAGGCTTTGACCCAGTGATTTTTAGAGCAAGGCATTCAAAGGATGTTGTGGAATTTACAGCCACAGTGTGGACTTTATAGGAAGAACGATATAGAACACTACCATGATCTGTGGTACGAGGCTTATAAATATATCTTTCAGTGCAAGATATTCACCGGGTTGTTGCCAGATTTCTATCAGTAAAATTAGGTCAAATCTATTGTCCATGATGACATCTGCATTTAGAAATTAATTAGGGTCACCAAAATCTGCATTACAGAAATGGTCAGGTTCTGGGATGTCCTGAAAATCAAAACCAGTTTCACACTTTAGCAACACCACCAAACATCCATGGGGTAAAACAGGTTTGTGTTTAGAATTCTAATGATCATAAACACACGAAAGGGCATCAGGTGTAACATTCTTAGAGCCAGGGCAATATGTGAGGGTAAACTATAGATACGCGAAGTTCTTGTGATCAGTCCATACAATAAATGGAACATTTGACCCCTCTAACCAATGCCACCAATCCTCCAACGCAAGCTTCAAACAGCTTTCATTAAACAGCATGAAAAGAACACAGGGATGAGGAATGTAATTGTAACCACCCCGTTGTGACAACACTGCGCCCACCCAGTTGGCAGACACATTTAGTCAATAAACAGTTGATTTGGGTCAGGCTGATTGAAAACAGAAACTGTATGTGGATCTCCCATTTCTCAGCTTTTACAAACAATGAAATTCTATAATGGATGATTTAGTACCACTTATTTGTGATCCCAATGTTCTTGTTCAGATTTAGAAATTAATTCAATATAATGTGTAGGAAATCGCCCGATCAATGCTGAACCACTGAAGGTGAATGTCACTTGGAAGGAACGTTAGAAAAGTCAACTTTATCGGCCTTAGCATCTGTCGAATGAGGACAGGACTGACAATAGACAATTGGCATGGCAAAAAAGCTCCCGGCGGTGATGAAATGACGGCTCATGATAGCAATTAATGTTAATTCTTGCTATGACGATTATCAACGATAGCACGCTATAGGGAGATGGTATGCCCCATGAGAACCTCCACCCACCAGGGCTGAACCATCCCAATCAATTCCAACTAGGGCTGGAATTTGAGTCTGCTCAGAAGTTCAGTAGCTGAACAAACTATGAAATAGTCGACATGCTTCAACCTTTTTTAAAGTTACCATATCTCGAACGATGCACATGGCAAACGAGATGCTCACTACTCCTCAGTAAGATAAGAAGGTCTTGGCTGCCGTAAAAGGAACTAGAAGTCGCTAAATGACGCTTTTGAACTAGGCAGTCACTTCTCAAAGTAACTTCATGACTTTAATGCTTTGCATCAATCATTTTGCATAAATTACATAAAAAGTTTTTGCAGTGTTGTTAAATGTTAGCATGTTAAATGTGTTTTGATATCACAAAATTAAATACATACAGTTAGATTTTTAGCTTTTCACAAAGAGGCAGGCACACATCATGGACGAGGTGAGTGACCGGCTGGCTACATTGTGAATGAGGTGACTGTGAGTTAAATGCAGGGACATATTTATATTTACATACCATTCTGTAAATATGAAGCGAGGTCAGTCAGCGGCGGCCTTGGGTATGCGCAGTTCATTTGCAGTGTGTGGGATTTGTTCTGACTGGGAGACTGCACTGTGAGTGTTGAGGGACGGGGTTCATGACACATTCGCTACAGTTACTATCCTCAGCGAATGTTATGTTCATACCAGAGTCTACAAAAGTGTACAATAACACTACAAAAAGATTTGATTTGTCGCTAGTCGATTTTTTAAAACAAAAAGTTGCTAGGGGGTCTAAAGTTAACTGTCTCAGGATTTATTGCACGCCAGAACGAAAGTCACAAATTGCTAGTTTTAGCTCATTTCTTTTTTGATTTGGGCAAAAGTGATTGAGTTGTTCACACGGTTTTGTTTTTCTTGTATTTGTTATTTTAATGTATTATACACAATAAAAAGTATTAATATCACCAGTTATTGCACGCATACAATTAATTGGTGGTGTTTGTTAGTAATAGCAAACAAATAACTGTACGAAGTAATCTAAACAAAGACTTATCACAACAACATTAAGATTACTTTAAGAGACAATAAGAAACTAAACTTTGAAAGTTCAAATTACAACTGAAACTGAACTGTAATTTACTGATTATTGTTAAGTTATTAGTTCTGTTTTGGGAGGTGGTTTGTCACCTATCTTGAATTCTCCATAGTTGCTATAATGAGGTGCTATTACAAAAAAGATACAAGAAACAACTTTCTGGTTCCAGCCGGATTGTGCATCAGATAACGAAATGTCTCTTCGCATATCCCAACTTGTCTAGAAGTTGGGGTCAGCCAACGTACGGCACCCCTGCAGCAGACAGGGTTAAGGATCTTGTTCAAGGACCCAGCAGTGGTTGTGTAGCAGACCCAACCTTTAGGTTCATAGCCTAAAGCTCAACCACTAGGCTACACTGTCCCAACTAGAACTCACACAGACGATCTGTCGGCATGCCTCCATGCATGCAGGACTTAAATAACCTCTCTCAACACACGTACAGCAAAACCAGTGCATGCACGAGGGGTGTGCGTATGGTTGCATCCTGGTGGCCACCTGTCAGGCAAACATGGAAGGTGTGCCGCAGCAGTAAAAAACCTTACAGTTACCAAATATAGGCTAAAAAAATTCCAAAACACAATTGGATAAGAAGAAAAAATTAATGAACTCAGAGCAAATAAATAAAGAAAAACCCTAACATTCCTTAGAAACAAAGTCTTTCAAGACCTTTTATAGGAATTTGTACACACAGAATTTCAACATAGTTAAAATCCAAATGAAAAATGAATTCTTAATCAACAAAATAAATAAAAAAATAAATAGCCAACTTAAAATATAATAAAACAGCTGGACCGGACAGGTTCCCATAACAATGGTATAAAGAGATAAGAAATCTCCCAGCAACGAAAACAACTTTCAACAACATCCACAATAGAAGCACAACCTGACAACCCACTCAGATTTTGATTGTGTTTATTGCCATATTAGCAACATTGGCTATTTTATGGCAGACATTTATTTGATTTCCTATTAAAAATGTGTAAAAACAAATAAGTAAACTATAATAGTAAAAAAATTGAATAAACTTCAATTAAATACTTTGTTTAAAATTAAAACTTTCTAAAGTTAAGAATTCTTTATGGAGGAATCTTCTTGAACAGTTCCTTGATGCTTTCAGCCCTGTGGAAAGGTTTTCTAATGGCTGAAACTGTAAGACACTCCAATAAAATATGTTAGAAGATTTGCACAAAACTGACAAGCTGGTGCCAGCTCTCCAACCAGGAGGTGTCGATGGGTAAGGGTAGTGTAACCGATTCGGCACCTGGTAATAACTGTCTGATCGTGTCTATCATACACAATCGCGACTTCTTAAATAGAGATTTGAAATTAATTCGTACAATTTGTTTCGAGTGTTGTTGGACCAGTCTTCTTGCCATTTTATTTTACAGTATTTTTTGATTTCTGGGTAAGCATCAGTTTTTGGAATGTATCTCCAAACGATGTCTTTATTTCTTGCTTTCTTCGCCAAGCGGTCTGCTTTTTCATTTCCCTCTATACCACAATGACTTGGAATCCAGCAGTAGGTGATGGAGAATCCTCGGCTGTATAAGTCTTTTCCCTGTTTAAGAAGTTCTTGTATTATTGCGTGATTTGTTTCCATGGACTCGAGAGCTTGCACACTGGATTTAGAGTCCATTAGAGTGCATGTCACAATGTTTATAGGTACTGATTGATATGTGCCTAATGGCCAAGAGGAGTGCATGAGCCTCGGCTATTAATATTGAGGCATGATGAGGTAGACGAATACTGTGACTGTGGCTGTTGGAAGAAAAGGCAGCACACCCACATGGGTCTCTGTTTTTGATCAATCCGTAAATATGAAGATGTGTTTTGGGAACCTGAGTCCGATTGTGTTGTATGAAGACAAGTATTCAAGTGGCGATGTAGTCTGTTTGGAGGGCTTTGCTACATTAAGTGTTACGTTTGGTTTCCTCAGTGTCCAGGGGGCATGTACGGGGGGCTTAGTAGGGCCCTCCAGTATATTTAAAGCGGTCAGTATGTGGCCAATTCGTAAGCCAAGGGGTCTAATAAGTTGGGGTCTAACATCATAGCGATGAGAAAAAGAGTCATTAAAGATGGCTTAATATGCGGTGTTAGATTGGTTTTCTTGTATTCTGAGAGCTGTCTGTAGACTGATCTGAAGTATTCGGATTTGAAGAGGGGTTTGACTTGCTTCAACACACAGACTATTTACAGGAGATGTTCTAAAAGATGTCCAGGATGAGTCGCGGCCGTTGGTAGTAGACTGCATTTAGTGGTTTTAGGAATGAGGGTCTGGCCACTGTACAACCATAATCAACCCGAGGAAGGATGACAGCAACAAATAGGTGCCTCAAGAGTCGCATATTTGCTCCCCTTTTGGTATTGGCTAGAACTTTTACGATGTTCAGGGAGTTCAGGCATTTCTTTTCAAGCCCAGATTTTGAATACTTATGTGTATACAAGTGCAATGTTGGATCTGCAGGTGTGTGAGAGAAAAAGAACATCTAAATAAAGACATTTACAAAATGAAAATGTATAATCTATAATATAGTGTAAATATATTATTAATGTGCAATTATGGCTTTTAATTGTTAAATTGATATCAGTGTTGATAGTAAGCTTATATATAAAATGTTAACATCAAGGTGTTCATTGAAAAAAAAAAGTTTTTGTGTTTTGATTTTTATTTTGGGGGGGGGGGGGGGCCAGAGTCTAAGAATTGAGCACAGACCGATGGCGCCTGGAATTGCAAACCAATGATCTAATAATTTATTTAGCATTAGTCCTTTTTAAGTTATAACACAAGAAATTAAAGTCAGATTTAAGTATAACATTTTTTACAAAGTGCAAAAACTGTATCGTTTGAACAAACCATCATGCTTCTGATAAATTTCAGTCCTCATAGCATGCCACATCTGTATGCAAGCAAGGGGAATCGGACAAGAAGACGATACTTGCGAAAACAAATTGGGTATCTTGCAAAGTTTGGGTGTTTGTTAAAAATGGTATTTAGTTTATGGAAAACAATTAAATTTGACCTGTACATAGCATGTATGCCCCACATATAAACATGCTAGTAGACTTAAGATTAGTTATTTCTTAGCATTCTGGCTATATACATTTCCCGTCAAACAGTCAAATTTCCAAGTTTTTGTTGTACACTAAAGACATTTCGGTTTAAGCTCAAAAGAGGAGCAAGATACAAGTGTTCAGTATCAAAATATCAAATTTTATTTTCTGGTATTTATATGTAGATATATTAAACAATTCAAAACATACAACTCTTTGTTTGAACCCACCCGTTTTCCAAGTGAGCAAAACTATTGGAACATATTTCTTATTGACAAGTTTCTAACTTTAAGGTTGATTGTTAAAACATTTATACAGCTCTGCATGACGTCTACTTTTTCGCCTTGGTTTAAACCTACAAAATAGGTACTTCTTGTTAAATTAGATAAACCAGCATAAAGACCAGAAAGCTGTCTATTGAAGAAAAGAATTAAAAAAAAATCAAGCAGAGCCATTGGATATATTGGAATGACCTCAATAAGAAAGCAACTATTAAATAAATCAGAATAAAAAGCTCAGCCAAGGAAAACAACAGTGATTGATTACATAAATATTGTGAGAACTACCAAAATATAAAAACGCAACATCAACAACAACCTTCACAGTGCAGGGGTAAAGGTATCACAATCCACTATTTGAAAATGACTCTGCAAAACAAAGAAGCCACATGCAAAGGTGCAAACCACTCATCAGCAAGAAGAATGGGAATGCCTGATTGAAATTTACAAAGAAGTACATGAGCTGGAAAAGTTCTGGAACACTCTTATAAACTAATGAGACCAAAATTAATATCTACCAAAGTGAGAAAAAAAAAGTTGGAGAAATAAAAGAACCGCTCATAATCCAAAGCACACAAGCTTATCTGTGAAGCATGATGCAGGTAATGTCATGGCTGGCTTCTGGAAGAGGCAAATTAATAATTATTGATGTAACTGATTATGGCGTGTACAAAAACATTTTCTCTGCCAATTTATGGAGAAATGCATACAAACTACCTGTGAGGAATATCATGCAGCAGGACATAGCACAATGCCAATAAAACAAAGAAATTCATCAGGGGGAACATGAAAGATTTTAGTTCCAAGTCAATCACCTGACCTTAACCCAGAATGCATTTCACCAAACAAGAAGCCTTGCAAAACAATAAAAAGCAGTGCTAACAGCCTGGAGCAGCATCACAATTATAGAATGCAATAGTTCGCCGAATTGGGGCAGTCATTGCAAACAAGTGTTATGCCACCAAGTTTAAAACGTCATTTACCTTTGTCCCTTTACTTTTGCTCATCTAAAATGTGTTGAAAAACAAAAGTATTTTAAGTTTAACAAATTACATCTAAATACCAGAAAAAAAAGCTTAAATTTGGAACAACTAAATTTTTAAGTAGATCAGGAGTTGAGCAAATATTGTGGTGAACTAGATCATGATGATAAGCCATGCTTAATGTTCATATTAGGGAATTGGGTTAAAAGAAGTTGGATTACTTTGTTAGATAATCATCCCCTATACTGGCCAAACTAAAGTGAAGCAAAATTTTACTGCTTCTGTTGTCAAAAAAAATCAATCACACTAGTTTCAAAGGATACACAATTTGGTCTCTACATTTTGCTTTACCTGCATGTTTTCAGCCGACCCAGGATTAAAATTTAAGAAGACAATGCTAACCACTAAGTCACCATGCCACCCATTCAATTTACAGTTGGACCTGGTTTATAGGACCATCTGTTAATTGGGCCAGCCAGTTATTTAGACCAAATCCCGAAGTACCATACGTATAATGTTATTCGCTTATTCCTAACAAAAACCATTTAAATTGGACCGATTGTATTGTAGATCATTTAGAAAAACCTGTTCAAATTTATTTTTTAAAGAACAAAGTCCAACAGTAAAGGGTTCCTTGACATCACTGACAGATCTCAATCAGTTTAAAATCTCTGATAAATGGAAAATGGTCAATTATAAGGCTCCATTTTCCAAAAATTCTCCAATTTTGTTGCATTGCTATTCACGGTGTTCTAAAAACCAGAGGTGGTGTTAGAACTTTTTGGTGGGGTCATTAGAGTATATATTAGGTTCTTGATAAAGTTCTTTTAATTTATTTTCTATCTCCACTTTATTTGTATAACGCATCTGGTCATATCCATACCTACTACTATGTTTGTATCATAAAATAGTTTTTTTTCTGACAAGAATATAACCAAGAATCAAATCAAAGCTAGTCAATTTATTAAAGTAAGCCTCTTCAACCATCATCTAACTCATAAAGTAGGTATTAAATTACAAATGAACAGCGTATGTTTAAAACAATAAATAATCTTACTTTTTCCATCACAGGCAACTATCTTCACTTTATCCACCTTCACCAGGTCAGTAACCTCACGGAACTCCACATCATTTAAAACAAATGTCCACACGTTGTCACAAAATCTGTATGTATTTAGTGAACCCTGAAAAGTGTAAAGAGATTACTGCAATTATTTTACAATCAGTTTATTTAGATTTAACTATTTTTCTTAACTACAAAAGTAGTACAAAGAAGTACAAAAGCTTTTTTCACAAACCAGCTTACACAAGACTCAACATGTTCAACAACCAATACCGTGCTCTTTACATATACAGCATTTTAGTTCATCCTATGACAAAAAATCCTAGATGCCTTAAAATCCTCAGTAAGGTGAATGTATTTCAGTAAAGAACAGGGACAAAACCATGACCTTCTGTAATGATAAAGAGAATCATAGAATTCAGTGCAGCAATCATTTTATCACAAAAAATGTAAGTAAATCCTACAAATAACAAAAATAAGAGATTTGTGCAACCCAAGTAATGTTATTAGTAGGTTAGTAAAAAGTAACCAAATGAAAAATTAGGCTTAAGAAGCGTTTCTATTTTGAAAACCACATAACATTATGTCCTGTGTCCTGCAATAAACGCAGCATATGTGAATATCTATGCCTACAAAGAAATAAGTACATATTTTAAAAGAAATTGGCAAATTCAGCTAAATGTTCGAAATTATTCTCAGTCTCAGTCATGCCCAATGCATATTTTTGTTTCGTCTCTAGCTTTGTCACAATGCTTTTGGGAATAATGACACACTTCAGGTTGTTTTAGTTACGTAATACTTTTATAAATCAGAAATCTGTGCTTTGTTCCACTGCAAAAGCAGAGGTTCACAAATAATTAATTTGAGTTAATGCATTGAATTCTCATTTATTACAGACAGCACCACAGTGCTGATATAAGACTAAGCAAGAAATACACAATGTAAAAAACAGAACTTAAACTCACAGACATTATTCTCAGCAATCTACAGTAAATCTTATTGACTTATTAGCTTTATTGCTTAAAATGCATTTTTGAAAAGGGAACAACAATAAGCATTTGCTTTTGATGCTGGATGTCCAGACATCAAATTGAAAACAAGGTTCATGTAACTCATCGGTGCCAAACTCTGGCCTGCTGGCCACATTTGGCCCACAGTGTAATTATATTTGACCCACGAGACAATACTAAATATCTACTAAAGTTGTAGAATATTAAGCGCAAGGCATTACCAGTTTTATTGGTACAGCAGCTATCATACATAGTGGCAATTCAAAGTGCTACACAATTTTTTAAGGCATTAAAACATTTTAAACCCTTTAAACATTCCCAAGATGTAAAAACCTCAGAAAGTCTTGTTTCAAACACCGTTACAAATAAATCTAAGTGAGCAACTTTATTACTATTAGTTAATTGGTATTTTTTTTGTTAATTTTTATTAGTTTTTTTGTGTGTGTTTTTAAATTTATTATTAGCCAATTGACAAAAGTTATTTTTGTAATCTAAATCAGAAAGCTACAAAAAAGTGTCATTTAATTTTTATAATAATTTTATTTTGGAAATGAAAGCCATTTATTTGGGTTAAAATATTTGAAATTTGATTTTTCATATGTATTTAACATTGTTCGATATTCAATGTTTAAGCAGGTTCATTGGGTCCATATGAAAATGTTTATCGTTTTATCTGTACTTTTTCAATAGGATCTTTCAAAAAATATTATGTTGGCCAATGATTAATCTTTGGCCCACTGAGTATTTGAGTTTGACACCCCTGATGTAAATGCAATAAAAATGTTAATAAATGTACTTTCAACGAGGAGAAATGTCTGTCACTTAGGCTAATGCATTTACGACAAAAAAGCATAAACTATTATAACTATATTACCTTTTATTAAGAACAGAAAATCTGTTGTGACACTAACATGTGTTTAACGATCGTCTAGCTGCACTACTTAGGCACTATTTGCAGCATGGTTTTGCCAAAAGGATACATGAACATACGGGGAAATTGCCTAGGCATGCTTTAAAGAATTAAATGACTGGATTTATAAAGGATGACCAAACTACTGTTTGTTGTTTAATTTTATGAAAACTACAAATTCAGCATCTCAGAAAATATTGTGAAAAGGTTCAATATTTAAAATATCTTGTGCCACACTACAATAAGCTAATTAATTCAAAACACCTGCAAAGACATTTAAAAGGTCTCTTGGTATAGTTCGGTAAAATACATAATCATGACGAAGACAGAATACTTGACAGTTGTCAAATATGACTAATGTCAACTTTCACAAGCAGGGCAAGACACAAAATCCAAAAAAGCCAAAGAGACTGGCTGTTCACAGAACTGTGTCCATGCACACAAAGAGGTAAGGGGAAGGAAAGATGTAGTAATAAGTGTACAACCAATAAGGATAACTGCACTGTGGAGATGATTGTGAAATAAAACACATTCAAAAATATGGAAGAGATTCATATCAGTGCTTTAAGAACCACCATGCACAGAAGTACGCAAGACAGGGGTTTCAGCAGTCACATTCCTTGTGTCAAGTCATCTGAACAAGACTGGACTGCTGCTGAGTGGTCCAAAGTTATGTTCTCTGATGAAAGAAAATGTAGCATTTACTGAGGAAAACAAGTCAACTTTATCTATATAGTGCTTTTCAAAAAGACACAAAATACAGGATGAAAAGATACAGAAACCCCTGTTGAGCAAGCAGAAGGCAACTGTGGTTCCTCTAAAGGTTTCTTCCTGTAATTTTCAGGTAGTTTTTTTGCCAGTCACTACTAGTTGACAGTTACTAATGATTTGCTGTACCAGGTCATGTGAAGGTGTTGTTCCACTGTGTTTGAGGTCAAAGGTCAATTTTCATCCCAAGTCATTAATCATCACTTAATCAGTTCAGTAGCTGAACAAAATGTGAATTAGTGGGCACACTTTAATCTTGATTTATAGTTGACATGTCACAAAGGGCGCCACCTCTGAATTGTTGTACAAGCACGTAAAAATGTGCATGCACATGCTGAAATGAATGTGTGTAAAACAGAGATCAGCACATAAAATAACAAAAACAAAGCCAAACTAAAACAGATGGATAATGAAAGATTGAAACATGCAAAAAAAAAAAAGATTTGCTTTGTTGTTATTGAAGACGTGATCACTATAAATTGATTCTATTTTTTAATTACAGAATTATCATCATTTTAAATAAACTTATTAATAAAACCATGAAGATTTCTAACTCATAGTTTTCATTAAATAAGTAGCTATTTGAATAAATGTTTAAAATTACATCCAGGCTTATTTAGTGTCCGTTGTGCAGATGCATATGATGGTATATAAAGTTTTAATAAATTAGAGACACATAATTATTACAATTTATCATTATTCATTCATTAATATTTATTTATCTGCATTATGTGTCTTACTCTTACAGTAACCCTATTGAAATTAGGGTTGTACTGGAGAATACTTTTTAATATCCGGCGAGAATGGGAAAGTGCTGGATTTCTGAGGCACTATCCTGCCAGAACCAGATAGTTTTTTGATTGTATTTCAGTATTTTGCAATAGTACCTCATTATAGCAAATATGGAGAATTCAAGATAAGTGGCAAACCGCCTCCCAAAACAGAGCTAATAACTAAACAAGAATCAGTAAATCACAGTTTAGTTTCGGTTGTAATTTCAACTTCAAGTTTAGTTTGTAAATGTTACATTCTTAAAGTCAGCTAAATGTTGCTGTGAAACATCTTTGTTTAGAATACTTCGTAGTTATTTGTTTACTATTACAAACAAATAACATTAAATAGTTGTCTGTGTGCAATGAAAAACAAAACTGTCTGAACAACTCAATCACTTGTCTAAACCAAAAAAGCACAAGCAGAAAACAATTTGATGTGCAGTTACACGTGTAGGTGAAACTTTGCATTTATTAAAAGAAAGAAATTAGTTATACACATTAGACTGATACCAATACCGAATTACCTGGGGATAACATGTTCATGTGGATGCATTTCCTGTATAAAGTATAATTTATTTATCAGGTCGCCACTTTGTTACATTAGTGTGCGAACGAATGTGTGCGTGCACGCTATACTGTCATACAATAAATCCTGGGACAGTTGAGAATGCGACAGTGTTGAAAACAGATTTAGCGCTATATTTAGCGACTTTAAAAACCCTCTAGAAACTTGTTTGTTTTAAAAAAGCGACAAATCTAGTGAATTTTTGTGGCGTAATTGGAGACTTTTGGACACAGAGATAAACATACACGCTTTTCAGTTACTTTCCTACTTGCTCTCAATAGGGTTAGAAGCATTTCTCTCCAACCTTTTACCCTGCTCAGTTCCTTTCTGGTGTCTGCTATATTGCTCTACTGTGACTCATGGCTGCTTTTCAACAAAAATCATGACATTGATCAAATTGTCTTTTAACGCAATTGACACAGTCTTCTGAATGAGGAGTTTGGAGTCTGGGTAGCCTACTTGTCCTGATGAATCGTTCACGGCAGGTTACACAAGGGACTCATGGGAGGTTTAGGGACTCGTGTCTGGGGCACCTTTCTGTGGAAGACCTCGAAGATGTTTTAATGGTTACTAGGATCTTGCTGACTGGCGTGGGGAATATCCTGGTATATCGGAAAATTGAAAAGGTTGGTTTAGCCGCCCAAAGCCCATTTAGACTTTACAACATGACTGACGCGATGGGTAAAGTGACTAGCACACAGAATGTGACAAATGTCAGCTGGACACAGTCATCGAAAGGCTTGGCACTTTGCACTTTTCTCAGACTGCCTCAGAGAAGTCGCAGATCTCACACCGAATATATAATGCATTGGATCGTCTAAACATGAACCTTATCAACTCTCAGGCCAGAGAGTTTTTTTGAAATTCTCTTCCTCGGGTAACACTGATTTAGTCTTGCTTTTGCCTTTTCTGCTGCTCAGGGAGCAGTCAAGAACATCCTGCTGCAAAAACATCTGTTGACTTTTGGTGCCATACTGGTCCTTGAAATGACCTCGAAATGCATTTGTTGTGTGTGTGTGTTCGTTTTGTCTGCCAACATGCTTTGCTAAAGTGTTTATAACTGGAACCTGTACTGTGACCTATACGCGGCCACTCTCCCAGTAGGAGAGGAATGCATTTCAGGTCTTGTATGTTTATAGATATTTACATATATAAATGACAAATAAAGCTTCTTTAAATCTCAGCGAATGCTGTCGCGAACCCCATCCCACAACACTACACAGTACAGTCTCACAGTTAGAGCAAAACTTGCTCACTGCAAATAAACTGCGCATGCCCAAAGACGCCGCTGACTGACCCTGCCTTATCTTTACAAAAAGGTATGCAAGTGTGGCACAAAAAGAAAATGACTGAGACTATGTGAGTTAAATGCAGTTACTCACTTCATCCAGTGTGTGCCTTTTTGTGAAAAGCTAAATATCTAGATGTATTGTACATTATGCCAAACTTTGTAAAATAAAAACCCATTAACAAGCTAACATTTAACAACACGGCTAAAACTAAGTAAACTTTATTATTATAGCACCTTTTACAAGACACTGTCTCAAAGCAACTTTACACAATCCAAGACCAACAGATACAGAAAATCAACGTTAAACTTATTTATACAAAGCACTTAGGTCATTAAGTTATTTTGAGAAGAGACTGCCTATTTTAAAGAAAACTGAAATTGTTCATTTGTTCAGAGTTAATTTGTAGTTTTAACATATTTAGACTGTTTTTACACCCGTTTTCTCTCCCACAGTGTTTTAATTTACATCATCAAAAACACATTCAAATTAGACGATGATCTCATTTAGCAACTTTTAGGAGAGCCAAGAACTACGTCAGTTACTAAACATTGGCAACAGTGGAACACACATTCACGCAGTTTAAAGTTAAAGTTTACTGTGAATGTGTGTTGCGCATGCGCAACTGTGTGTGTGTGTGTGTGTGTGTGTGTGTGTGTGTGTGTGTATTGGTGCGCAATAAACAGAACGCGAACAAAACATTTCCTCTGTGCATTTTGTAGCATCTGTGGTTAATTTTAGCGTTTGTGCACATGTCTTACATGGACTTTTCAAATGTGATGCCATGCGCGCCGTCTGCAACGTAATGACTTTAAAAAAATTTAAAGCATGCCAACCATTTCATATTTTTTTAGCTACTGAACTGATGACCGGACGATTAACAATTGAAAAATATCCGGTTAAATATCAGTCACGGTGGTTTCATTTTTAGAACCGAATAGGAACCAGAAAGCAAAGCTAAGTGAATTAATTGAGTACTGAATACATTGAAATTAAAGTTAACACTCACTTAACGGAAAAACGACAATTGCTGGACAATGGAGTAAAGTAAAGTTGCATGCATCATGGAAGCAATGGATGATAGACGACAAACACCCGTTTACTAAGACGGGAAAGCAGCATGGGGCGAGTTTTGCCACCAGATTGTGGATGACTGGGCTAAAATAACGTGAGTATTTTGTTAAATAAAAGAATAAAGTTCAACTAAAATCAGTGTTTCGTTTACTTTACTTTTATATTTACTTCCTGTAATTTTTTGTAGACAATATGTTTTAGCATGTATCTTAAAAAACAGTGTGCATTAAGTAGGGGTTAAGTACAGAAAAAGTAAGAGATTTACAGTAGTATACTAAATAATTTTTAATTTTAATAATTTTTAAATAAGTTTTCATGTCAACGTTGCCTCATGAGCATGTAAAAGCTGCTAACAACCACTCGAAATATTTAAATAATATAATCTTTAAAACAATTTTTTTAATGCGATGTTGATTTATAGGCCGTTTTTTTTGTTTTCTATAACATGGAAACAGTAGAAAAGTAGTTGCCCAGTATGGACAAAAACATTTAATCTACTATTGCAATGTCAGGCTGCCAGATGAAAACTTAGTTACTGCTCCAGGTTGTGTTTTTGATATTCTATCAATATGGTAAAGTTTTAAGGGCAGCAAAACAACAGTCATCTTTGTTTTAAAAGAATGCATCACTGTGTGAGTCTTTATTAGGGTTATACCGGAATACTGTTTCCGGTTTTCCAGATATCCGACCCATTTTTAGCTATCCAATCTAATCCTGTTCCGAATATTCAAAAGGATAATTTTGGACAGTTAAGTCACATGATCAGTTCAGTTTCTTTTCAGGGATTTCTGTATCTGTTAGCCCTGTATTTTGTAAAGTTGCTTTGAGACAATGACTATTGTAAAAAAGCGCTATATAAATAAAGTTAACTTGACTTATTGAACAAAATATGAATTGGTCAGCATGTTTTAAGCTTTTTTAAAAAATGTATCACATCGCGAACAGTGCACATAGCTGTTCGTGTGCACTGGGTTCACGCGCATGCCTAAAAAGTACACAAAAGATGTGCGCACACACACGAAAATGAACCACAGATGCTACAAAATGCTGGGAAAGATTAAAATGTTTGGTTACCTTTCGTTCTATTTATTGTGCATCAGTAAGACACACCAGTAAGTAGGGCTGACCGCAATTAATCGATTATTCGTTGGTCGACCGAAAAAATTACTAGTCGGCCAAATTCCATTGGTCG
>JAOUQU010000017.1:1855951-1882516 GCA_028566735.1 Ammoglanis amapaensis | reverse complement strand
CGACTATTAGTCGATTAGTTGGAGTAAATGATGACCACTGGTCGACCAACAAAATCCTTGGTCGTGGACAGCCCTACAAAAAACGTCCAAGTACTTTCCAGGCTCTGTAATTCCCAAGACAAGGATCTTGACGGTAACTCACAGCCCATCAAGCTTCAATCTGCATAAAAAGTTCTTGTTGTTGTTGTTGTGAATGTTTTTTTCATTTTCTTTTTTTTTCTGCTTCACAGTCTGGGGTGACGTTTTATTTAGCGGCACTTACATTGACATTTTTAGCAATTGCTCTTATCCAACATACCCGTACATTATACGCTGACAGTATATTAAACAATCTAAACACCTGATGGTTAAAAGCTTTTCTCAAGGACCCAACAGTGACAACCTGGCAGCGTTGAGATCTGAACCAGTGACCGAGTTCCGAGTACCTAATCAAACCCTTCAAGTACCACCTTGTCCTGAGAAAAATGAGCTCCCCACCCACACTTGACTTGTCTATTTGTGCTGTCAGCCATCCGTACTTCAGTGAGAAGGGTGAGCCTGTTTTGCTTGACAGATTTAGTTCTTTCCATGTTCCAAAATAAATGTTCGATTCAAATGAACTGCATTAGATAAATCGTCTCTTGTGGGCGTCTTTGGCGCTTGGACTTTCTCAGGAGACCTGTCTTATCCATATGAAGGATGTATTTTCCTGTATGAGCAGTAGGTCTCAAAATCTACACTGGAAAAACTGTGTGCATGACGTACATTTATCATTGACAAGGTCCGTGACCATGTGCAACACTTGTGTTCAAACCTTAAAATCGAACGACAAAATGACATTCCACACTTACGTCCAGTCTTACCGCACTTTTGAACTCTTTATTATTTTTTAAAAACAAATGGTAAATATTTTAATCCGTTGCAGTGCTGCTTTCACGACCATCATTGTAAAGCATGTATGATCTTTCCAAGAGTACTAGGAGGACGACATTGCTTTGAGAAGCAAACGTCCAGACTCCAGTATTAAATCTCTCTAACTGTTGGTGCATTGCTGTAAAACGGAATTCGCTAGGTGCTCATAGCAGTACTAGCTAAATTGTGCACAACTACATTAAATATCTTACTTTACTTAACATCATTTCTCTTCAAGTCTTCAAACCTCTACACGTAATGAGGTGTGTTGAGTTCAAAGTTTCTGACTTTTAATCCAGAGCCTCCTTAGCTTTTCCAACAATGATGCAATCTGGCTTGGCTTTCGAGCTGCCCCGCAAGTAAACATATGACTAACAAATGAGGCCAGTCGGTCGCTCCCGGTCCTGTACCATCAGAAACGGAGGTGAAGAAAGCAGGACGACGGCAAAAAGATAAAGCCAGCTTGAAACGTTGGAATGTGGGAAGGAGCAAAGCCCCCTTTTGGCAAAATTGGGTCTTGTTTGCTCAACAAACCCGGTCGTCCAGTGCACAGTCGCTGGGAGGGAAATGCACGCATTGTTAAGATGGGGGACCCTGGTTACAGGGGAGCAGCGGCCCCTCGGTAGGCAGGTTGGGGGTAACGACAGGATGAAGGTCGACTAATATTGTGGTTAATTCCTCTTCCTGATCTCCATGACTCCCAGCAGGGGTTTATTTGAAGATCCCAGACGTCAAAGTCACAGAATAGTGTGCTGGACTGATGGGCACTTTAAGTCGGTGCCAATTTGAAGGGAAATTAATGTATTGTTTTGAAATGAGGCAGACAGGCATCGGTAGTGAAAGGATAAAAAAAAAAGTCTGTCCTCTTACCACACTGTTGTGTTTCTCACTACTGTTTAATTTGGTCTTGGTTTTCTTTCACAATACTGGTCAAAAGAAAAACCCAGTGTTTAAATGTTCTGTGTAAAATACAGATGAAAGAAAGATCCAGCGAGACACAGTGAGGAGCAAACACAACTACCAAGGATAGATAGACTTTATTAGAATATTATATGTACAGTATAATGATACTGAACCAAAATAGCAAAGCATAAGCAGATGATAATGCATTTATAAATAATATTTAACTAGACCACAATGGCCAACAAATTCTTCAAATCTTTATATCTAAAGGCCATTAATTATATACTATAAAGGGCAAATCATTTTTGCTTGTTTGATCTTTGACATAGTCTACTAAGTTTTAAAAATGCATTATTTACGACAATTATTTACGACAATTTGTCCACCTGCCAAAGTGTGTTTTCCCCGATTTCCAACTTTTGTTTAAATCTTGAAGTACTTCTTCTGTGTTTTGGTGATTTGGTGATGATCGATAAATGAATCACTTCAATCTTTAATTATTAATGAAATCAGACCAAATATTAGACTATATAAGCCGATGAGTGTTGGAAACACCAAAGATTCTAGACTGGAATGTCAAACAAGCTAATGTTCAGATGTCTGCATAATTTTACTATATCAGATCATGTTTTACAGGCACTACTTACTAAAAGAAAGACTATAAAATATTCCAGATATTTCTATTCTCCTCTTGAATGAGTCCCTCCATTATTGCTGTTAAAATAAATGTTCTTTCCCCCCACAGTTGAAAAATCTGGCGTCGTCTATTAGGCTGGACGGCTGATTGCTAATGAGAAGACTGAGACCATCGACAGACAGAAACGAAGACAAATTAACAAATTCTCTTGCTCATTGTTTATTTTTAGCCATGGAATATGAATAATAGAGAAATGACCCACACATACGACCCACAAATCCCCTCCGGTGAAGTGGATTAACCCTTTATGGAGATGTTAATGAGCAGGAAGATTTAAAAAAAAAAAAAACACCCGAAAGCTTTCTTCGCTTTTGTCGGGCTGATCAGTCTCGGTCACTCTTACGTGTATAAGAGACGTCTTTGTCACCCTGTCTTGAGAGCAAGAAATTAGTCCTGGAGGAGAGAAAGAAACTCCAAGAATGAAGGGAAGGACAAAAGAAAACGTACGCTGAGATGATGAAGGTGTTAAATGGTGAGTATGCACCACTCCAAAGCCTAGTGTGGTTCGGACTCCATTAAATCGAGAGGCATTTATCTTTCAGAGAGGAGACTACAAGACGTTTCGGGGTGCTTGGAGACTTGCTAGAGAAAAGTAGGGGTGTCTCACTGGGGAAATGGGAAAGATCTCAGTCCTGGAGGATTATCTAGACACCTTGGAGCAAATCACATACTAATAAGAAGTAGCAAGTGAGACTAAGAGCAGAAGATCATTGACTGGCAGAGCAGAGAAAGAATTAAAGGAGTCCTGAAAGATGCTGCTCATATCTAGCCACAGTGTTTACGTGATAGACCAGCAGCCATCTTACAAACTGTTCAGAGGAGGGAGAACTTTGGAGGCCACTGGAGTTGGTTTTACAGTGTATGCTTCTTGCTAATCCCTTAACTATTGGAACAAAGTTGGATAATGTTTGTTTAATCACTTCATAAATATTACCAATGGTTGAGAGACAATAAGTATCTGTAGGAGGTGGTCAGCTGTACCGAATCAGCTTTTCACCACTTTCCTCATGTGAAAATGTCAGACTGATCCTTTTGCGTAAACCCTCGATGAAGACCTTTTGACAAACGCTCGGGTGAGAAAACACCAAGCCTGGCCGTTCTCATGTAGACCAGCAGCTCCAAGGCAAACAAAACAACATCCGAGATGGCAGGAATTTGATTTACAGAAGGTTAATACTGCACACGAGGGGCCCAAAAGCCAACGGAAAGAACCTCAATGCCCCATGGCAAAGAGAACGAGAGACCCCTTCGAAATAAAACACATAAAACCTACCGCTGACTCTCTTCTGTCTTAACAGAAAAGAAAGTCATTAAATTAGCGTCGGATTCTCGGCTATGAGATGTTAAATGAAGTCTCTCATGGAGTCACTTCCCACAAGGCACTGGGGTGAGAAAGCCAGAGAGAGAAACCCTCAGGGTAAATTAACAGTCCTCTTGTGTAGCTGAAGGAGGGGGACCGAGCCGAGCATATTTGAAAAGTTCTCAGTGAAGGACTCAAACAGAGTCGCCAAGGTTCTTGTCATCAGAATCTCATCTTGGCTGAGAGTTCGCAGACAAGCCACAGAACTCATCGTGGGTCCCCATGGTGGTGTGAAGCTCAAGTGGTGCTACGCTTTGTTCTTTAGGTGATATACAGAGCTGAGAATGATCCAGTCTCTTCTCAAACAGAAAGAGCTTAGAAAAGAAAATTGCTAGATAGATTTAAGATAGCCATTGTTGAACATTATGCACATTCAGTTCACTGTGTACGGCACATTGTTATAGACACTATACGGTAAAGCTTAATGATTCTTTCACGACGATAATAAATCTTACATACTGATAATATTTACAACAGCACACGAGTGCAAACCGTCAATCTGACCAAACTTCAGAAACGTCACCAAACACTCGACACTAAATTCTACAGTTTCTTATCTATTAATCAAGAACTGAAACATGTTTCACTTCACATTCCAAAAAAGAAAAAAACACCTTTAATTTATTTTTAGTCTCTGAAACAAGATGATAAGATCATTTATTGCCTAAAAATGTCAGGTTGCTGAATCCTACTTTAATACAATACGGCAGATTTGAGTGTCATTACCTGATGAAAACATATTTAGATTATTGATTCTAAATTTAATTGATTTTAAACTTTGCATTAAAAATTGACTCGACTCGAAATAACTTAATTTACAAGAATCAACGTTGATAAAACTGTATAAGTAATCCAGCACTTTTGCTAAAAAGTATTTATTAAAAAAGTTTTTAGTATAAGATTTTTTTATAAGATGTAATAAACTATTGCTACCCACAAACGTTTTTATGTTTTGTAAATAGTTAATGATAGTTAATGATGGGCTTAATTAGTTTTGATCAAGATATTGATAAAAAATAAACACTTCCTGTATTATCATTAAAATTACAATTATGTGAGGATTATTGTGATCAAAATTAGATATATAATTAACATACTGTATATAGAAACTCTATTAGAATGTTATAAATAAGATAATTTTCCCCTACGCAGTGGAGAAAATTCCAAAGTATATTAATTTGAAAAACCCAATGTTTATTAAAAATCATTTCAAATGCTATAAATCTATTTTACTTCATTTTTATATTAAATCAAGAGAATGAGAAGTATATATATATACACTATATACTCGCATCATACAATTATAATAAAATCAAATAAATGATGTAAACAGTAAAATAAAATCTATTCATTTATGATTTTAATCTCATATAAACATATTAGTTCAAATGCAGAATCATTAAAAATACCACATTTAACAACATGTAAACAAAATTACTCATTAAATAACAATTTTGTGACCAGATTTGTCTTAAAACCTCCGAGAATTCATTGTTTATTTATCTGCAGGTACAAAATCTTTATCAGTAGTTTGTTTACATCCAACTGCAGGAATTCCACACTAGAAAAGTGAATTTATTCTTCCTCCTGCTTCTTTATTAAAAACTATCTTTGTTTACCACTGGCTGTAAATCTCACAGCTTCAATAGCCACATTAAAAACAAGTATTAAAAACTAATATTTGTAAACATAATTCGCGCCGCCATGTTACATACATCAGCCCAACGTGTAACTCCACACACACACGCACGCACGCACGCACACACACACACACACACACACACACACACACACACACACACACACACTGCTTTTTGAATCGATGATCAAATGTTACTGGACATTTACTTTAATAACTGAGCTCCCATCAGAAAACCGAACATGTTTTATAGAATAGATTTTACATCTCTGTTAGCAATAAGTTAGCACTTCTGTAAGTCGCTCTGGATAAGAGCGTCTGCTAAATGCTGAAAATGTAAATGTAAATGTAAACCAGTGATTTGAAGTGGCGTATAAACATGTTCAGTCACCTGGTTTATGTCACACTATAAAAACAAAACAATTTACATTCGTTTCTGTGTGTAGCTTCAGTATATCCACTAATTCCGGCAGAAATCCACCACTTGCAGTCTTCAGAGTTCAAATCCTCCTAAATGCAAAAACAAGCTCGGTAACTGATGCTGAAAAGCTCCGAGACATGTAAGGGCATCAACTTAATCCCGACACTCAGATGTTGGTCCAAAAGTCTTGTGGCTCTCATAAAGATTAACCTGCTTTGATAACAGCACTTATTTTGTTACAGTTACAGCATCACACAATAACACCATTCAGAGCCACACAGCTCAGGTTCTGGTCACTGAGGTTCTGGTCACTGAGATTCTTAGTAATAACACTGGCATCCACCGCCTACCTAAATAAAGTACCGACAGTTCAGCGTGAGTACATACTGTATATTGCGAAATTGAACGATCTGGTCCGGTGTTTGTGTCGGTTGTTATTTGTTGTTTGTTCCCAGGACCACTGCCAGTGTGTGTTCGCTATAAACAATGTGTTTGACCGTAACCGTGATAGAGCTACACTACATCTCTGCACAGAAAACACTTAATACTCAATCCTGGATGCCCTCACGTTTTATAGAGTCGACTGGAGCCAAAGCAAACGATCCAGCCAAGTCCCGGACCAGAAAGTTCTGCTTTGACAAATACGGTTCACACAATTTCTTTGCCATGTCTGCCGTTCAATTTGACTCGACTAAATCCATCTATTTAGGGATTAAATTAATTTCTCGTCCACTATTTAGTTCTTAAAGATTGGAAGCAAAGTGTTCTGGGTATTGGGATAGTATGTCCAACAAACTCTCAGTCAGATGTCCACATACTAACGACGTTTCAGGAGTATTGAATCTGTCATCTATCATGACAGGTGTTTGGTACAAAATAATGCGATTGGCGGTTAAAGGCCGTGCTCAATGGTCCAACAGTAGCAACCTAGCATTGGTCCTTCCTAACCACTAAGTTACTGCTGTCTCAGCATTATTCTTGGTTTTATTTTGACAGTGACCTGTTACCATAGTTTACATTTACGTTGTTTAGCATATAGTAAAAGGTACAATATACGGTCTGAGCAATTGAGAACTAAAAACCTTGCTCAAGGGCCCAACAGTGGCTTTGGATCACTATTCCAGTACCTTAATCATTAGTTAACAGCTAGAAGTTGACAAAAAGTTCCTCACAAAACACAATTAATCAAACATAGAAAGTAGGTTTGTCTGTGTTTATTGAAAATAATCTCACATTTCTCACTATCTGTACTTTCATTTGTTACAAACGGTTCTAAGCACATCATTCTCACAATAATCCGGAGACAACGATCATAAAAACATCAACAAAATTAAACAAAGGCATGTCAATTCAGGTATCATTAAATATATTCCTTTTTATGAGACGTTATATATTAGTATGCATTACAAGACAAAACAAGCTCGGTTTGAAAGAATACAGATAAATGCCATTTACAGTGGAACATAAACAACGTTGAGGTCTCCCAAACAGCTGACGAATCAGACGAAAATGTCCCCGGAGCCTCCAGACTCGGAGAATTTCTAACCATCACTGAGACATTATTGTGTTTCTGTACATCCATTAGAGAAGTTAAAGTTGAGGCAGTTCTGAAGCAGAAGCAGGACGAGTTCTGCATAAGGTTCTGCGTTTATGTGTAATACAGACAGAAACGGTGAATCCCAGGAGCTCAGATCCTGTACAATTAAACTCAACAAACCAAACATTTTACGTTCTAAAACTCTGGTTAATGACACACATATAATCTCGATAATGTTATACAAACATAACTATACAGCTATACAAATAATAAACAGTACGATACCTTCCACCAGGTACCAAGAATTATCGTGTCCGTTCATCAGAACGAGGCTGCAGCCTCTTCTGTCACCTGATTTGTAAGGATATGTCCAAACACGTATGAGGGGGGCGTTTAGATTACGGAACAGGGGAACCTTTAAGAAATTCATGCCTTTTCCCCAGGACCCAGGCTGAACTGGACTAACAACTTGCGCTACTCTTTAGATGTTTCAAAATCAAGCAAGAGTACAGTATAAGTATGTTATTTATTATCATCATAAGAAATGGAGGCATCAATGTGGCGTGCTGAAATATTCTGCTAGCACACCAGTGGTGAGATTCTAAACACATTAGTCGGCTGGGTGCCATTTAGCAAGTGCAGTCGGCAGGCGGAGCAGAACCGAGAGCTTCACAATTATTCATCGAACATTGATAATTATATAACGATCGGTTTTAAACGCTGGTTGGTGCTTTTGAAATGTCTTTTGACTCTTAGTTTCGAAATAAACATCGCTGAACACGTAGAAAAAACATCACCATTAAAGAAATCATGTCCGAATGACCCATGTTCTCTTTATACGGCCTGTTTTTAAGTGCAATCGACGTTCTAATCGAAGTGTTAAATGGGTCGGGCCTTCTTACACACTAACTAGTAATCATAAGCCGTGAGAAATAAAAATAAAAAACAAGTATAGTGGTTTATATTTACTTGGAAATTTGGAAAGATGCAAGATTGAAGGCAAAACATTTTTAATTTGAACTGAGGCTCTTGGTCAATCAAAGTCATTTCTAGTAGCCCGGTACAGTTATAAATTTATGCCAAAATCTAACTTGTCTCATAAAAACACTTGGATTATTAAGTAGTGGAAAAATAAACAAATAAAAATCAGATTTTGTGCGCTTCAGAGTAGTGTGGATAGCTTAGAATGGACTTTTGGAGTCGCCGTGGATTTAAAACATCTCTATTGTTCCTATTATATTTAAAAAAACACATAAATGTTCAATTTTTTTTCTAATGGTACGACTACCACTACAAATACTATTATTACTACTCATATTAATAATCACAGTAAATTGTAACGTGCGACCCTTTAAGGTACAATAGATGGTGGATCGAGTGACAGGGCTGCATGTACGTAGATAACAGCAACGAGTGTGTTAAGACCGGGAACGGGAAAATGTCCAGAGGTTTAGACACAACTCAACGACAATCAAAAACAGTTCTAATATGAGAACATAGCTGCTGGATTTTAAATGTTGATGAGTGTAGTCAAGACATTGACCCTTGCATGGCTAGTGGGGAAAGCTTTGAGGTATCTGAGAAGACATTTGAGTCCTAAAGCAAGACCTTTATTTGCATTGTGTACAAACTGGTTCGCATATCCAAAGCCCGGGATGGGCCATCGTACGCCAACACTGGAGCAGACGGGGTAAAAAGTCTTGCTGGACCCAACACTGACTGCATTTAAATTCCTGGATGTGAACCGCCAATCTTCTGGTCGATAGCTCAAAGCTCTACCTACTAAAATATTACACTTAGTACCAGTACAGTACCAGTCAGATGTTTGGACAAACCTCTTGTTGTTTGTTTGGATCTTGTTTCAACAGTTTTACCAAGAAAGAGCGTGATGGAGTGCTGTGTCACATGACCTAACGATCCAGTTGAGACGGTTTGTTGTATGACTTGGACTGCAGACTGATGGCGGAGCAATTACGTGCTCAGCACCCCTGGGGAACCTTCAAGGCTGTTGGTAAACCATTCCAGAGGTTCTCCATGATTGATGAAGCTGATTGAAAGCTGATTGAATGCTACACAATTCCAGATGTTCCTTCGTGGTTTGCATGTCTCTGGGAGTAGATATTTATAAAGTTTAGAGAAGGTGGGTCCAAACTTTTGACTGGTACCGTTTATGACAAATCTAGGCTTCGTCTACCATTGGCCACCACGCAGGATGTGGCCATTCGGTTACGTAGCAGCCTCTAAAACCAAAGCTCGCACGGACAGTGGACAGTGTCACCCAGGTTCCCATGAACCCCAGTATGTACGCAGTTCTGCAAAAGGAGACAACAAAAGTAATGGACTCTATACAAACTGTTTACATGTCAGGTGCAAACTCTGCAAAATCCACAAGTTTCAAAACAAGAACTGAAAGAATATGAGGACAGACGGCTGAAGACCGAAACTGGAATTCCTTCACGACCAGTTCCTACCAAAGCCTAACGAATCTCAGTCCGTTCAGCAGCGCTCGTTCCTCCCTCCGACCAGGAACATCTAGCACTTGCCTCTCTTGTCGCGCTGTTGGAACTTGCGCAGACGGCGGGCCCACAGGTCCTTCCAGGGGACCAGCAGACTGGCCTTGTCGGCCACCACGCCACTCTGGCCGCGCGAGTCCTCGTCGTTCGAACCCAGCAGCAGGTACTTCTTGCCCGGCTTGATCTTGGGGCACTTGCAGGCCACGTCCTTGGCACGTACCCACAAGAGCTGGTCACCACGCCGGATGCGGTGACCGCCTTGCTTGTACACGGAGATGATGTTAATCGTGAACTTCCACCACTCGCCCGACTTGTCGCCTTTCAGCACGTGTACCTGGACGGCTGGAGAAAGACACAAAGGAAGAGTTGGTGAATCAACATCTTCTACCCATGATGCCGTATGAAACACAATACCGGGTCAACGATACGACTTTATTTGACTTTATTTCTGAAGTAGGTAAAAAATAACTCCATAAATGTAATGTGTAAAGTCAAAATCGGTTCAGGTTAAACGAATCACCGATTTGAATCGTGCCCGAGTGAATCGATTCTTAATGATTCTTTGTGAGTCGTTACATCCCTAATAAACATACATTTACCAAAGATGTTTCTACGCTTTTAGTTTGAAGAAGAATCAATTAAAATGTTTGATTTGCAGATGGCATTGAATGGTAACCGTTCACCGCTGGATGTAGTGATGTCAGCATCGTTAACAAAATTTATTTGACTTATTTTCTAAAAAGAATTGTAAACCCAGGTCCTTTGGATCATGATCATCATGACAGCGTTACCCACTACGCCACCCAGTAAGACGTGTAAACCCAAATACTGCGTCCACTGTAAAACATGCTGGTGGTCATTTTACGCTCTGATGAAGTTTTACCGCCGTTATAATAACAAAGAAGATCGATTACCTCAAAATTCTACCCTCAGCCAGGAGGATCTTGGATGCATTCGGGTGTTTGACCAGAACGATGACCCGAGCACATCAAAACCACTTTATAAGGGTTGAATTGGGTTAAAAATGAAATGAATCTTTTGGAAGAGTGTCTAAAAACCCTGACGTCAACCCTATTGAAAATCTGTGGCGTGTACTGAAAAACCGAGTGTGTGCCAGAAAAACATCACATTTGATTGAACGCTACAATTTCCGCCAAGCAGAACGGTCATGAATCCAAGGTAACGAAAGCATGGGAAGCAACCACCGAATCCTGTATTAGATGTTTTGTCTATGTAGTTCTGACTACTACTGTTATAATTATATTTATTGCTCATCTGACAGTCTTTGCTTGCCATATGCATCGATAAGTCTGGGTCAGTTATGACTGTCGCCGGTTTCTCACTATTCTCTTTTTAGCTCACAGAGTCATGTTCACTCCCTAAAGATCCTCCTTCACTCCCCATCCAGCGAGTTGTAGGGTGAACAGTGTTTAAAGTTTAAAGATGAGGGCAGTGTGTTCGGTCGTCAACTGGCTGGCCGCTTATTGGTTGTAGATGCAATTGTGGAACGACTGCTTATTGGTTGAAGACGCTATCAAGGACCGACTGCTTATTGGCTGTAGATGCAATTAGGGACCGACTGCTTATTGGCTGTAGATGCAATTGGGGACCGACTGCTTATTGGTTGTAGATGCAATCAAGGACCGACTGCTTATTGGTTGAAGACGCAATCAACGACCGACTGCTTATTGGCTGTAGATGCAATTAGGGACCGACTGCTTATTGGCTGTAGATGCAATTAGGGACCGACTGCTTATTGGTTGAAGACGCAATCAAGGACCGACTGCTTATTGGCTGTAGATGCAATCGGGGACCGTCTGCTTATTGGTTGTAGATGCAATCAAGGACCGACTGCTTATTGGTTGTAGATGCAATCAGGGACCAACTGCTTATTGGTTGTAGATGCAATCAAGGACCGACTGCTTATTGGTTGTAGATGCAATCAAGGACCGACTGCTTATTGGTTGTAGATGCTATTAAAGACCGACTGCTTATTGGTTGTAGGTAGATGCAATTGGGGACTGACTGCTTATTGGTTGTAGACGCAAATGGGGACAGACTGCTTATTGGTTGTAGACACAATCAAGCACTGACTGCTTATTGGTTCTTGCAGAATCACTCACAGCGTCCCTAAACTTCAGCTGTCTCTGTCACTGTTAAAGTGTAACCAACAAACACGTAGAAAGTACATCTCAACAAATTCAAGTACTAAAAGTGTAATTACTACAGGTTTTAATGATCAGAAGGTGGGATTGAAACCAGTAAAATTATCCTGACCATGTTGGTCTCACTCCGCCACAGGAAAACTTAAATAAGCATCATTAAATCGATGTTTTTCTTTACATTTTCCTGCCTTAAACTGAAGCCCTAAGGTCCAGCAGAAACAGCCTGGGAATGCCGGGTTGAAAAAGCGAGTATATATATTTAGTGTGTGTGTGTGTGCGGTGTTATAGTGGGTCCCGGTGGGAAGGTGGGGCGTCAGCGTGGTCACGCATTGTCTCGAGCTGTAAGCACTATGGCAACTGTTGCTGCAATACGGAGCATGTGGCTCCGAGAAATAAGAGAGGGTCACGGGTCAGGGTGCTAAGAAAGAAGGCGGGGAGGGGTCCCGAAAGGCAGGTTTGTTTTAGGACTTGCAAATCAGGGGAAAAGTCATTAAGCGTTTTCTTAAGACGTTTCTTAAGAAAATGAATAAATTGATTATTACTGCACCATTATAAAACCAGATCTACTTTTACTTTTACTCCGGTTTCCTGACCTGGATTGAGACTACTGTGGAACAGTCCGCTTGGTTACTGTTGGGTGGTACAGTAGTTAGACTAGCAAGAAGGTCCTGGGTTTGATCCACAGGTAGGGTGGTCTGGGTGCCCTCAGAGTCCATAACACATGGAGCATCGAGCCCACTGTAAAGCTGGTAAAAGCCCCAACAGCTCCCATACAACCATAATTGGAAAGTGGTTAAGATAGTTGCAATCTGATCACACTGTGATTTACAAGATTGTTGTTAATTCGTTTAATTATTATTATTCTCTAGGGTCGTTTTTTGGGGGGCTGGTGACGCTGTTTCGTAAATATAAGTCCTGAAAGGTCTCCCTAACTTAATCTACAATCCAGGACAACATTAAGCACACACACACACACACACACTTTCCAGCCACTGAATAAACGCGGTCTGGTTAGCAAAGGACCAGGATGTTAAAAACAATATTTAACTTGCATAGTTCTGAGTGAAAGACGTGTTGCATGATGGTTCGATGCTCGCCAGCATCACATCGTCTCTCACACACTTTTTTAGTGACTTAATCTGCCCTCATGATGAAGTGCTTATGGGTAAAACGATTCGGAAAAGCCCACGCTGCCCAGAAAAGATTCCTCATTTCAAAACAAGAGAAAAAAAATTGAAACCGAAAGCCATCGTGATTTGGGTTGCCAGTTCAGCGCATGACCCACCTGTTAAACCAAGGTGAATGATGTTGAAGGAAATACACACCATTAGCGGTATTATCTAAAAGTGACAGGGGAAGTGCTCTGTTTCACTCCTCTTACACTCTTTATTCACGGGGCCACGGATCGGCCCTCCAGCGCGGCGGAATGTCCCGGCCGGGTGGCGGGGGGCCTGCTGTGAGCAAATTGCACCCAATTTGAGAGAAGAAAAGAAAAGTGTCAGTGTGAGGAGGGCGCACTCCCACGGGTTCGCCATTCATACCCGCCGGCTCTCTGGGCTCGAGTCCACTCTTTCTTTTTCGGGTTCGGGGAGGGCGCTTCTTTAGTGGAGGCCACTATTTATCTTCCCAGCCGCAGAAGAATCGTGGAAGTGTTCCGACCTCATGGGCCCGCCGAGCCCGTCGTCTCCCAGCGCCGGCTTCAAGAGCGGTGTGAGAATCCCAACCCGGGAGTCTCGTTTGCGTTCTGTTTTTTTTTGGTCTTTGGTGCAGAAGCATTCACCGGCCCATTATGAGCTCAAGGACGGGCGGTATTTGGAATGGCTAATTAGTATCGGAAAAAAATAACGCCAATTCAATAAGCACACGGCTTCCTGCTGATTGTTGATTAATTGATAGTAATTATTTCGACTCTTTTTCTGTTACTGAATATTCGGACCAGTTACTTGGTCAGATGTTAAGATCCCAGTATCACAGTAAATATTGGCCACGTCTATACCCAGTTGGTACCAAGCGGTCGCCTAGTGTGGGAAGCTTTGGCCTCACAATTGAAAAGTTGAGTGTCACTGCTGGGCCCTTGAGCGAGGCCCTAAAGCTTCTCTTCACTCACAGAAAAAAGAAGGTTCCAGAAATCGTGCTAATCCCTAATCCGGGTGGGTCGGACATGTCTCTTCTGAGTGTATGTAAACTTTTGACTCAAATTATAAAAGCATGTGAAGAAGGGGGCGTGAGTCGCCCCTAAAAAGCCCCAACCACCCACCTACCCCGACCCGGGCGCTGCCAGTTCCTCTGACTAAATGCCGGTGTGTGTTTTTGGGCAGTGTGCTGTGCCGTGACCCGCTGGCTCTACACAAGTCAGACTAATCTAATTAGCGCGCCTGATTAGCGGCGTGAAGCTCCCGTGTACGCCCCCCGCTGGGCCACCCTACGCCCAAGGCGTTCGGTGCCAAATGGCCGAGCGTGTGTGGCACAGTTCGGGGCCCGCATGCACGCCGACACGCACACATGGCGCTTTGATTTATTGTTCTCCGCCGGCGGACCTCGACTCGGACCGGCGGGTTTGAGAAGGCGCCTCTTTATGCTCGCCGTCTCCGTAGAGACGGATCACAAAGAGGATGAGCGGCCAATCTCTCTCTCTTTCTCTATCTGTGTCTCATTGTTAGCGGAGGACAGATTTAGCACCTCGTGTCGTGCGTCGGCTGCATTGGAACCGGGGAACGGGACGAGAGCAAACAGGCGCCGGGCGATCGGGGGGGGAGCAAACATACGGGTGTACAGAGGGGTGCGAGAGAGAAAGAGCAGAACCAGACATCAAAGAGAAACCTTTAATCATCTCGCATCCATTTAAAAGGTGAATTATACGGCCAAAAGTATGTGGACACACGCCGTATCAAGCCGATTCATGCTTCTGGTAGGGGAAGTGTGTCGAGTTGCGCTTGTGCGATTTATTATAACTTGTATTTACTCCGAATCATTTCAAATGTGCCACTTATTCTTTCAAAAAATCCGCCCCAAATGTCTTGAAACTCATCGTACAACGATTCAGTCAGGATTGTTTTTGTGTTTCTTTCCCGTGGCCGTATGGTTGATGAGAACAGAAGATCTGTTTCCACATTCATTTGGCCACATTTGAAAGCGCCCGTGACTGTTTGTCCTCCCCGGCTTTGATTGATGGATGGTGAAGCTTTGTGGGTGGCTGACGATCCTCTATAGGGACCGCTACGGCTCATTGGCTGCATGCGATGCATCTCCAAAGTCACCCAGCTGGCCGGAGCGCCTGCCGTTGACCTGGACCGATCCCCCGATTGCGGCCTTTGTTGCCGGTTCTGGAGAATCGCCAGGTCTTTTATTCATGTTAGCTAATTGCTGATGGTAGGACCATGCTAATACAAGTGGGATGTTAATGAGAGCTATGGGGAAGAAAAAGAGCTTTAAGTGTAAGGCTTTGATCCGTCGCATAACGCAGCGAGGAAATTAATAACAGCCGTCCGTTCGTCCGTCCGTCCAAATCTTCTGTCTAGAAGACTGGCGTGGCATCACGGACACTTATCAGATGATGGATCGGTACGTTTGCTCTGGCCAGAACTCGACTCTGAGCTTTAACTGCCTACTGTGAGAACATTTCATACACACTTACAGAAGAATCTGTAACCGGAGCCAAACTGAGAGACGAATCGCGGCGAAGACGCCACACTGCTGCGCTTATTCTCAAGTTCTGGTTTTGTTTACATGCATATTAGTGCATGGCGAATCGAAGGAACCTTGGTCTTTACGGCCCGTGGGCCACAACAGGCACTTCGGGCGACTCTGTCCAACCCGATGTATGTCAGACGGGCAGGAAGCAGCTGTCCCCTTTGTCCTCCGCAGGCTGAGAGACGGTTCGGGCTGTGTCGCCCGCTTTGATGCTTTAACTTAAACTCAAACCTCATGAATAAACAATGAAAAGAATAAAGCAGTAAAGCAAGCAGAAATGACTGAATTAGATTAGTTTGTGCGGGGTGTGTGCGGGGTGTGTGAGGGGTGTGTGAGGGGTGTGTCGGGTTCGGCTGTTTCACAGAGAGCTTGTTGAACGCTATTGTGTTAAACAAACCTGCACGGTTACGTTACTATTCAATTCCTTAAATTCTCGTTTCCAGTCGTATCCGAACCTTGGATGCTCTCCGGACCGCTTCTGACCACCCCCCTCCCCCCCACAGTTTTTTAACCCCTATTGAAGCTCTGGGAAACTATGTGTATGTACAGGACAATTTCACATCTCCAATCAAACTAGTGCATGTTTTGGGACTGTGGGAGTAAATTGGAGCGGACATGGTGAAAAACGCTGTGAGGCGATGTATTTAACCAAATAGGGTTTAGGGTTGTAATGATCGAAATCGATTCACTCAGGGCATCGTTTTGAATTAGTGATTCTTTAATACTGAAGTGATATACACTTTAAACAGCAGAGGGCGCTGATGCTATATATCTCTATAAGTATATGTTTAACTGTGAATCTATTATCTTTTAATAGATATCTAGTGTCGTTTGCAACTATAAATGCTATAGTTGACAACGCCGTAGTTTTCCAAGTAAATATATAGCACCGGCACCCTCTGCTGTTTAAAGTTAACATCGCTTTATCTTATATACTAACTGGTACAATAAGTGAAATGTCCTAACGAAATCTCTAAAAATGTATACAAATAAATAAATACCGACCCGTCCACCTGAAAATCAAAAACACTCACCGAAATCTTTCTTGCAGTACTTCTTCATGGTGACCTTCATTTTGCCCTTCGAGGCCTTGCAGTGTGAATCGCAGTCTGTGGAATGAAATCAAGAAACCAAACGAAGCATTTTTTTAAAATACAGCATAAAAAAAGACATTTGATTCTGACCACAAACTATGCTAAGCTAGCAAAAAAACACAGTCTGGTTATTCATCAGATCCTTCCGCTTTGACCAGGGGACGTGGCACACATCCAACGTTGCTAAATCACCAATGATGCTAAACTCAAGGACTGCAGCTTTAATTGTCCTTAAGTGATACCTAGAAATATACTGGTACATCTTGGAGTTACCTTCTGATCGGTATCCCAGTACATTAACGGCTATCTAAGCCATGACTGGGTGATCACTGAGGTCATAACGAGGGAACATTATTATTTCCTCATCCTTATTATCCAATAAGAACTTCAAGAATTACGTTCTGTTCCAAGGTCGTTCAACCTGAATAAGTGGCCATCGAGAGAGCTGGGAAACACCGAGAGAGAGTTCCTTCCAGGGCCCGTAACTGAATTGGCCGAATACAAACGATGCCACGCTCGCGTCATGTACTAAATACATCCTGTCGATGGAGACGGCCTTTCGGAGCCGACGTGAGACCGGCTCATGCTCTGCCTGGTTTCAGGGGCAGCGATTGGAAGCAGAAAGTCTCCCGGTGTGACTAGATCACGTCGAGATAATGGCCTGGAGCGTTCTCATTTTCGGGGCGCTGGGCCGTACGGGGTTGGTGGAAGGGAAGAGAAGCTCAGACTGGGAGAGATGGGAGAAAAGAGACCTTTCAGCGTTCTCCTGAATATGGACAAACTTCATTATTTTCTCCGGGCTTGTGTTTGGCCCTCCCTTTTCATGGTCCTTTCTATCCCATGTGAATGGTGTTGCCTGGGTAATGGCGGAGACCCGGGTGGGGGGAAGGAGGCGGTTTAGCCACTTCCAACTGAAGAAATGTAAAGGCTAGCGAGCAAGAGGGGGGTTGGGGCTGGAAAAGTGGTCGAAGAAACGAGGTAGGATGCTACCTCAGTTAAGGTACTGGTCTAGAAGTTCAGAAGGTTGCTAGTTTAAGCCCCACCACTGAGGGTCGCTGGTTCAAGTACCACCAAGCAAAGCATTTAAACCTCAATTGCTCAAAATTGTGTTCCATTGTAAACGTAAATCGTCTACTAAATTTAGGGTCACGGTGGGACAAATACACTAAACACCAGAATAGGTCGCCAGTAACACGCACCTTCACTCACAGGACAATCTCCAATTAACCCGAATACATGTCTTCGGATTGTAGGAGGAAATCGGAGAACCCGGAGGAAACCAAACGGACACGAGGGAAACGTGCACATTCCACACAGCAAGCCTTTGATGGAAATCGAACCCGGGATTTCTTGCCAGTGGTAAGCATCAAGCTACCAAGCCAAGATGGTGCAAGATGGTGCTTAATCCAGACTATAAGCTCTCTGGGATTCGATTTGTGATCCGACCCACCTTCACCACGAACATATAAGTTCTGTAAGATTTTTAAGAGTATTAGTTATGAATCCAGGCTGAATGGTCTCCATCGTCTCAGTTTAGAGTTTGCATGTTCTCAGACCCACCGAGACCCTGAATGAGATTATGAGACTATTTTAAAACAAAAGCAGATAATTTTATTGTCTTAAATCACGATTGTGTTAAATGGAACTGTATTTGGATTAGCACTGATTCTGTGTAACATCTGCACGACTCCACCCGACTCCGTACAGCAAGAACATTGGCGTGATTTTTCCAGACGAGGGAATAAAACATGACGGACGGGACTGAAATTACAGTGATATTTTCCGGTAATAATCTCACGACCTCCACCTTCTCACATAGTACTGATCCCATCGGAATAGTGTATAATAACACTTTTGGTTGAATCATATAAAACCCCAATCATATAATCGTGTTTAGTTTGAAAACGTGATCGGAGGTGATGGTGGACGTACCTGCTGGCTCTTCTGGACTGCTGTCTGTGGCGGCGGGAGAAACGACTGGAATCTCTGTCCGAGAAAAAGATAAAGATCTCCAGTAAGGATGTAAAGATGCACCAAGTGTCAATGAAGGATCGATTCAGTTGAGGCAGGATTCAGATTGGTATTCGTGATTAATTAATCTGTTTGAACAGCAGGGAGCGCTAAGGTTAATTCCCCGAATTTGTTCAAAACGAGAAACACACGCACACACACACAAGGACTAAAAATATTTATTAATAAACAACAAAGTAAAATTTGCGATGGACGCAGTAACCTTTAAAAATCGCAAAAGTACGCTAGGAGCGCAAGCTCTGATTCGGGTCCTGTGAGAGCTGGCGCTGTCTTGACTCAGCAGAGCCACTCTGTGGCAAAGCGTAAAAAAGCAAGGAAAAAAAGAAAACAAAGAAAAGAAAACAAATTGAAATGTTGTACCCAATCGGCAAATTATACCTCAGTGTCTCCGAGCAGGTACCAAGGCTGACTGTACTATAAGCTCCCTGTCGTTTCGGCTTTCCCTTATTCTCATAAATAAATAATAAATATATTAAGTGCAGTGTGTTGAGCGAGTAAACACGTGTCTGATAATATATGTGTATATATTATATATAATATAGTAGACAATTATACTCTTGAACTGTGCATCGATTACTGCCATTTTTGGGTTAAATATAAATAGGCTCTTTGATACACATGTATACTATACAGCGATTAACAGTGTTACTGATTTTTTTGACGGAGGCTGTGTCCCCCAATTGGCCCCCAAGCCGGACTTTGAACCTGCATGGTGAACCTGCATTTGACAAATACATGAACAATCCTACACCAAGTCATAGCACTTTTTTCACATCCTTTATTTTCATAATCTCAGCAACTTTAAATAGCACAAAACATATTATCAATTTATTAAAAAGCAAACATATTATCTCTGAAAACGCGAGTATAATAGAGTAAAATATTCGCAGCTCCGGGACACTTCCCGAACATCGAGGGGAACCGTAATTCCATCCGCATTCACTCCGATTTTATTTTCGCTAAGCATATCAGAACGGTTCCATACGCGAGATAGCTTTGTACACAGATCACATCCATCTCTGGCGACAATGACGTTTACATTCCATTCTGTGTCAGAACGGTAAACCCCGACACCTATCTTATCAAGCCGTGCCAGCCGGGACGGGCGGGCATCGCAGCTTGTATTACCACAGCGACAGAATCGGCTGCTTTGTCGCCACTAAACAACTCCATTCACATCCAGACGGGTAATCGGAGAAGCCCATCGTGCTCCCACAAGCCTGCACGGACGGTTCGCTTTAGTAAAAGTTAAACAGCGAGATGTCCAGCGAAAGTCGTACATTCATGAATGGCAACGTAATCGTAACATATTTAATGCAAGTCTGTTCTCTTTAGACATCAAATTACTGCGAAAATGCCAAGCGAAAGTTTATATTTAGCTGTATCTTCAACACCATGATTTATATCCATATGATTAATACAGAAATTGAGAAGTTTTGGTATTAATATTTAATATCGTCTCATAGAACAGGTTTTGGTATTAATAATTAAATTCTGCCCCTTTTGGTAGGATTATTATTATTCAGTTCCATTCTGCAACTTTTTGGTATTTATTCCTGCTCCTGGAGCAGCGTTTAATGTGTTAATATGAGTTCCGGACTCACTGATGCAGGGGGCGATGGGCGAGCGGCTCTGTTGGTAACCCTTGGCGCAGCGGTTGCAGGTGATACCCGTTACGCCGTCCTTGCACGGGCACTGACCGGTGGTCTGGTTACAGGTCTTTCCCGCGGCCCCGACTGGATGGCAGTCGCACGCTGGAACGAGACAGAAAACATATCGTGTCAATCTGGAAACGTCGAACGAAAGCAGACATGACATAAAACCGCGTAAGTGAACGCTGAACGACCTTCAGGAATACGACCTTCGTCTCAGCACTTAGCAGATGATTTAATTCAGAGTGACTTACATTAAAGTTACAGAAATACAGTTCGAGCAATTAAACGTTGTGCGTTTACATTTTCAGCGTTGAACAGGCAGACACGTTTATCCAAAGTGACTTACGATAACAACGAAACCCCATTTTGAGCGATCGAGGGTTAAGAGACCAACTTGTGGGGCTTGAACCGTCAACCTTCTGATCTCTACCCCAGTATTTAAACCACTGGGCCATCACCATGCCAACAGTATGGCACAAACACACAACATAGAACGTTTCTACACGACCGGTTTGGTGTGTAAATTCACCAACCGTTGGCAGATCATCATGACAGATTTCATCATGGCACCTAGTAGTGGGTGGGATATATTAAGCCTCAAGACCACATTTGTGACCAGAGTTATGAAAGTTATGATGTTAGTAGCAGGGAAAATACCTGAGCGTAAAGATTTGACTGACTTTGACCAGACTGGTTCCAGATCAAGATCTTGGTCTGTAATGGTCACTGTTAAAAGTGGTCCCAGAATGCAACAGTGGTCAACCTGCGATGGGTGGTCGAGGCTTATCGATGCTCTGTGGGCCGATCCTAGAGTGCCACTGTAGCTCAAATTTCTAAGTAAGTTTATGCTAGTTCTGTTTAAAGAAGGTTATCATGATGTTACGCTTCTCCACGTGTCTCCAACAGTTCAAAAACATGCAGGAAAAGCAAATCGAAGACATCGAAACTTGTCGATAACTGTGTTTGATAAGACTTGTGTAATGAATGGCCGTTTCCTGTCATGGGTGTTAGGTAGAAGTGTAAAAACATGACGCTAATAAATAATAAACAACAACAACAACAAACATAATGTTTTGCCTGACTGGTGTCTAGAGATATGAGAGGAACGATTGTTCAGTGGTTAAGTTAATAAGCGACGGATCGGAAGGTCATTAATTACAACCAAATAGTTTAAATTTAAACCCCACTAACTACACGATGCTGTTACGGTTGGGCCCCTGAGCGTGGCCCTTAACCCCTAATTGCTCAAATCTTTTTGGCTTTGGATAAATGTGTCTGATAAATGCTGAAAATGTCAAATGTATTTAAGATGGAGATACTTTTGCGTCTAACACACATGGCGCAGCTCTACTGGAAGCTTCTGATTCGCCATGTTGACGGCTGGCAGCCTTCAGATAGAGTTTCCGTCAAAAATCGCCCCTCCTGGCGAGCGCAGCCGCTGCTAATGAAGCCTCCAACAACATTCTCCATTAATGGGGCAGAACCGCGAACATTAAAGTCGCTCCGCTTAAGCCGTTTGTCAGAAGAATGGGACTTTAAAAGTGACAATTCAGTCTTCGTTCTGCCAAACCTTCACCATAAAGCTTTTACGTTTGCAGTCCCAGCCCGGGTCTTTTCATCAGGCTGCAAGAAAAGTCATTCGAAAAACAACCGGATGCGAACCGGTGTAAAGAAAAGCGGTGGAAATGTTTGGAGGACTGGGAGACGTCAGTGAAATAAAAAAAGAAAAAGAATCAGATACAAAATGACATGGAATGTTTTGGAATCGGTACCGATATTAAACAAACGTAGGATTCTGGGTAGCTGAAAAAATACACAAGCGCATTCCACGTTCCTGGATTATTCCTAATTAACACCAAATAATGTACGACTATGACATCATAACTCTAGACATTATTTATATGTCGTAATTCTGCCCGAATAAACATGGAAATCCTGTCTGAGCGTAAGCAGGACCTTCATTAAGGAATGCAGGACCATCACAGATGAGCTGGAACGTGAAACTACGGGATCGAAAACGACACCAGAGCGGCTGGTTAAACTTCACGTATCCTACAGAGAATAAGCGAATGTTTTTAAAAACAACAGCGTGTAATAGAGTTGTAATAATACATGAACGCAGACATCCTGCAATTATACTAGAATACAGGATAAAACATCGTTTACTTAATTAGTACCTTGATGGTAAGAGTGATGTAATATGGCAGCCGTTGTTAGCTGGTCGTTAGGGAGCTGTTGCTTCGGGATCGGAAGGTTGCCAGTTCGAATAAGAGAGTCGACACGTCACATTGGCTGTTTTGTTCTTTTGATTGTTTTATATATTATGATATTGTTCAATGAAACAACTTTTAATAAAGCAGAAACTACTTTGACTTCGGTGAATAGCGGCAGCGCCCTCTGCTGTAAGAAGTAAATACCGATTCATTAAACACGAATACCGATTTGAATCAAGTGAATCGATTCACTGGGTACAACCAGAGTTTTAAGAGCTTTCTGTCTCTGTATCTCTTTATACGATTATATGCCACCATTCACATTGCCGTTGACAACGAGACGTCGCTGGTAATGATGTCACAGGTCACAGGTTGACGTGTTGTGTAACGAGACGATGAGAAGTTGTTAATCCGGGAAATAAGATGTTTCTCGGCGGCGTTTACGGTCCTGACTTTGCATGTAATTAGGGTGATTTTCTTCACGACCCGTTTCACATCCAATACAAGCACGTCCGGACGACTGGCTGACTCGAAATAATAAATAAGAAGTCCTCTGAGTGCCGCCAGGGCGAACCGAGAGTTTAGCGCGTTCGCCACCTCGATGGAGTTCAGCGGTCTCGAGCTGGTTATCTTTAAATCTCTTAAGTTGACAACTAAACAACCACAACGTTACGTTTACTTATTATAATTAGATGAGCGAAAAAAACGCGGTGCTGCTCCGCCCCACCTCGTACGTCGTACGTTTTCCCTCGAACCCGGTGCGAATCCCAAATTTAGCCTGAGCAAATGTTTAGGCTGGCAGGATCCAGTCAGAACGGCCCGAAAACGGTTCGGACTCTCGTTGTGAATCAGCGGCATTCCTCTGTTGAGGATGTGAGGCGACGACAGTGAGACACGGTGCAGGACAAGCTGTCAATTTAACCCCCGTTAATCTCTCGTGGACGAGGGTTCGGACGCCCCTGTGAAAACGAAACCGCCTTAACGACTTATGAGCGGCCGTCGGGAGAATTAGCGTTGAGCACGTTGACGCTTTCGGTCACACCGAGGTCGATCGGTTACAGTGAGCCGGGGATCGGAACTGCTGCCCCTGCGGTGGTAAGGCATGTGGTGGTGAGGCGGGGTGTTAACACGAGGGCACGGCCCCCCCGGGGGCTGGAGATGTGGAATCCAGTTCAGGGCCCGAGAGGAATGCGAATATGTCGGCGGTTTAGAAACCACGGTGCGGTTTAATCAGGAACTCGTCAGCAGATGTGCGTATGGTTGAATGTATTTCGACTTATAACTCCGGACGAGGTAAACCGAGGTTTAACCTGTATGTGGATGAAACAAAATCAGCGGAGGGCAGAATTAAAGCTTTAACGTTTTAATAGACGGGTGCAATCGTCAAAGCTTGGCATCGGATGAAATGAACGCTTGGCGACTGGCTCTTGGTTATATTTCACCCTCATTACCAAAAAAAAATCAGTTATTTAATTTCTGATGTGCTCATTACCATTTTTTTCTTTTAATTATGTGATTTTTTTATCATCTTTTGTTTAGAATTTCAGTTTTCAGAGTTTTTTTTATATATATTTTTTATTCCAGGCTGCTGGCATGCATCTCTACTAATCCGGCGTATCCAAGTCAAACAAATACCATCCAATAAAAAGAATCGAACGCTCTTTTTTTTAAATGACGGCAGCTAGATCGACCTTTCTGGGTTTTAATGATGGAAATGTGCACTCATTCACATCAACCTCGATGAGGTTCTGTGAGGGCGGGTCCGATGTACACGAAGTACTGAACTAAAACCGCCATGTTCTGGAACGGCTTTGACGTCTTAGGGCAGTGATGGCTTACTGGTTAAAGTCCTGGGCCAGAGACCAGATGGTCACCATGACTACGAAGACCACTGTTGGGCTCCTGAGCGAGGCCTTTAACCCTCGGTTGCTCAAAAAAAATAAGGTCGCTTCGGATTAAGGTGTCTTTGGCGACTGATACGGAAGAAAGTTTTGAGGGTGGCCGGGGACACGGTGTAGAACAGTCCAACCGTTCTGGACGGACTCTTGAGCGAGTGAGTGTGAACGTGGGTATAAGAGAGGTAGAGCAAGAGGTCCACCAATGCGTACGGGCATATGTACCGCAGACCGACCGTGACGTTTGGATGAAAGGGGGGACCATCGCATCTGAGGGTGAAATGTAAGGAAGTGGAATGTGGTGCTTGACATTTTGGCGAATGAGCTCGTCTGTATAGAAGGAACGAAGCAACTTACTAATCAGCGAGTGAGTGAGTGAGTGAGTGAGTGAGAAGGCTTTTGGTGACCCCGACGGGACCCTGGTGGAAGGTCGCGAATGATATTTCGAATGTAAAAAGAAGTGCGAAGCGGTTTGTCTTTCCAAGGACATGATAGGGAAACGACAGAGCCACGTTTCAGCTTAGTAGCGGCCAGCAATGAGGTAGAATTAGTGATAAGTGAGTGCTCAGGGGCTTTCTGTCCAAGGGTTCTCCCCGTGCCAATGTGGGTTTTCTCCCACAGTCCGAAAACATGCACTAGCTTAATTGGTGATGTGAAATTGTCCTGTAGAAACACAAGAGTGTTACGGGATGGAGAAAGACCTCCAACTAACTCTGCAAAAACATTTGCTACGTATCTCGGTAGTGGATCGTTAGCGGTTCACAGAGCACCCAAGAGTCGGGTACGACTGGAAACGGGTTTAACAAACAAACAAACAAACAAACAATTTTAAACAATCACATCTGGCAGGCAACTCGTAACGTTTGGTGCTATTTTATTTGCTAATGTCGGTATTCTTGGTAATGACTTCCGTCGGTTTACCTTTGCAGGCGCGTCTGTGCGTGATGGCCTTGGTCATGTCTCGATAATAACCCTCTTTGCAGTAGTGACAGTGACGACCGGCCGTGTTGTGTCTGCAGTTGAGACAGACTCCTCCACTCCGGCGGCCCGACAGCTTGTACAGCTCCATGTTGAAGCGGCATCGGCGGGCGTGAAGGTTACAGTGGCAAGCTGGACGGGAATAACACGGAAAAGACATTTATTATTTTAAACACACAAACTACACCAATGAAAACACAAAAGAATCGGCGTTTATACATTTGTTGTGGCTGTCACTTTACTTAACACGTATAACACACTATATAACACTAGAAACACCAGCCGTGACCTGGTGATTAGAGAAGGTTGCCGTCGTGTGCTCACTGTTGCCCCCTAGTGTGTCAGCGTGTGTTCACTAGTGTCTGGTTCACTGCACGGATTGGGTTCAATGCGAAAGAATCATTCCAAAGTGTGTACATGTGCTCAGCGCTGCCCTCTAGTGCGTATATATGGTAATGTATGGCGAGCTTTGGTAATGCACTAATTCGTACTGCATCGTACTGTCTTCAATTAGCCTGGCTGCATCTTTTTAGACTGTGGGAGTGTGGGTGGAAAACGGAGCACCCAGAAGAAACCCAGACAGACACAGAAAGAACATGCAAACATGACTCGAACCCAGGACCTCCTAGCCGGGAGGTGCGACTATGCTGTCCACACCCCACCATCGACCCTGGAACGTTTCCAGACACTCTAACTACCCCCCCCCCTCCTACATACCATAAATACACACACCACAACCCACATCACACATCTGCCAGCCAACCGTGGTCATCACATGGGGGTAATTACACACACATACACACCCAGCGAGCACACACACACACACACACACACACACACACACACACACACACACACACACACACACACACACACACACACA
>JAOUQU010000017.1:1825151-1843441 GCA_028566735.1 Ammoglanis amapaensis | reverse complement strand
CCGAGGGCGCCCCCGGCACCGCCCGCCTCATACCAAAGTTCTGGAAGCGACGCCTTGCGCCATCTAGTGACGATTGCCGTGAGCTTTGAGCCCAGTATCCACCACACCAGTCCAAAGAAAATAAAATACTAGATCAAGTTTTATTCTCTCAATTTTTATATTTATTTCTGTATCCCTCTCAAAATTAAGGGTGCGGCTTAGATTCGGGCCAATACGGTACATTTGTGCTGAATGACTTTTTAAAAATGTTCTATTATTAACTATTATTTGTGTACCGATTGAAACATTGTTGGAGCAACTTGATCATACGATGGATCTTCAGCAAGTGCGGTGCATCTCTGGCTACTTGCCCAACCAGAAACATTTCATACGATTTTTATCATATGGAATATAAATACCCTATCTTTCTTCTAGCACATCAGTTATGTATTCATATGAAATCAAGTGCCTCTAGTGGACAATTTTTGAACTTCCTGATTCAGGAAAAAAATTAATATAAATATATTTTGATTGTGAATCAAAATATGCACCAGCTTTTGTTAATATGCATTTTTATGCCTTTTATTTGCTAGTAAATAATTAAATTAACATGGCACGTTTAAACGATGCAGTTGCCTCCGCTTCCTAGTTTGGCGATGGCTGCTAACTTTGGTTGATAGCTCAAAGCTACACGGTCCCTAATAAATAAAATACATAAATGTGTCGTCAAAATGAACGTACACAATTATCCACACACGGCTGTGTTTGTTGTCACTTTTGTGATGAATGAATGTTACTTAAAGTTTAAAACATGTTACAAGCTAAATAAATAATTTATTAATCCATATATGAACTAAGACTTGAACTGTACTGACTTGAATTATGCAATTGTGTTTTATGTTTTATTTTATGTTCTAGTCTTATCTGTCTTATCTCGGATGGATCTATCTCAGCTATCATTCTAATTCTACTCATATATGCAGTCATATATACACGAACACACACAGCTTTGTTGATTCAGGATTCAGCGACCCAACCCAGAAATTAGTCAGTGTGGCTTTATTTTCAAACACCACCGTCACTTCCTTTTTCTTTGGTGAGCCGACATGTAAATGCGTGCTTGTATTCTTTGGTTTTCATTTTCACATAAAAGGGATGGATGTTGTTTTGGCTCATGCTTTCAGGCTTTTGAGGGTTGTCATTGGCATCACCGTGACTGCCATCAATGGTGGAAACGGCGAGATGCAAAACGTTGCGGCGTCACACATCGTATATATTCAGTACACAATAAACAATAAGCAAGAGACTCATAAAGGTTTTAACTTTTTTTCTTTATTCATTGATGACAACTGTGCCATTACAACAAACTACATTATCGCATATTTGTTGCATGTTGACAGTGATCACGTTACACAGAAATACTCACATATCAGTGTCATGTTTGTCCTCATGAATGCTGCCAAGGGCTACGTTGTCATGACTAGGCCCCTGTTCCTGCTGAACTGAGCCAGCTAACGAAAGACACTGATTATCAGCACAGCAGGCACGGGAGACCAGCCCACTGACATGTACCGGAGGGCGAGAGACCCCAGTACACACTGTTATAGAAAGAGAGAGAAAGCGATACGCATTAGGTGTGCTACTCTATAGTTGAATATATTGTAATAATACATTTATGGAAAAGTATTCATATGTAATCTGAGATTAAAACTCGGTGTAAACGCACATATATGCATATTTAACTTAAATGTAGTGACAAATCGATTTACAGTCATTTTGCTATTTGGATGGTGATTAATGTCCTAAATTTGTACAATTCATTACCAAAAATAATAGTTTATAAAAGTTGATTTAGGAATTGGGATTTAGGAATTTGGATACCAATATGTCAATAATCACAAGATCCCTGTAGCGATACAGGGTTGGAGAAAGACCTGGCAACCAACTCCATAAAAAACATTTGCTGAGAAACTCTGGGGATCAGTAGCGCCCCACAGAGGGACCCAAGAGTCGGAAACGACTGGTAACGGGTAAAAACACACACACACACGTCAATTAATAGAAATTTTTTAAATTAAATGTAGGTACTTATTACTATGTACTAATTTAAATTATATGTACTTAATGTGGTCACATTTAAAGTGCCCTCGAAGGCACTAAACCCCCTAACTGCACATGTGTTCTCTGCTGCCCCCTAGTGCGTGTTCACCAGAGTGTATAAATGTGTGTTTCACTGCACAGATTGGGTTAAACGTGGAGGAGTGATTCCTAAATGTATAAAAGCACAGTGGTGAAAAACTGTTCGTATGTACTGAAAACATATTCCGATTGTACATGTGAGCAAAAGCGTCACACAAATCGTAAAAGATACATAAATCAAGTCTGACATTAATGCTGCTCAATAAAAAAAAAGTTCTCATGCAAGTTGCACCTTGTTTTATAATAATGTTACATTCCCACTGGTTGGGTGGATATTGTACAAAGCGTACAAGTACAGGATTGAAAACAACTCTTTATACAAAGATCTAGAACTTTCCTTCTTTACACTCCTACTGCTTGCTGCTAAAAAGATCTAGAAATGTTTGTCAAGTTTACAAGTCGGAACACGGACACATTAGAACAAAAAAAAAAAAATAAAACAGGCTGTTGAGCAAAACATGAACTGAAATGTAATTACATAGCATTGAAGAAACATAAAGGATTTAATAGAACATAAATAAAGTAAATTTAATCACATCTGCAAAAAAACCTTAAGTATTTTAAGCAGACAAGAACAAATTAGCTTGTTACATTACTACTATGTTATTACATTATTATTATTATCATTACAATGAATTTTTTTTTTGACTCAGTGTTGGTTATTAAGTTTCCTAGTTCCACCCAGTACCAGGATGTTAAGTAAAATGAGCCTGTTTGGTTAATAAAAGAAAACTATACAAAGACTAACAATTAATAGATAGATAGAGATAGATAAGTACTTTATTAATCCCGAAGGAAATTAAACAATCATTAATACCATTTATAATTAATAATGTTTTCCAGTGTTCATTTTAGACCCGATCTAAATGTACTATAAAACTACAAGATGAACACAATGGCTGAAAACAAAACTAAAACCCAGCAGGTCACAAGTCATGGTGGTTAGAGAAACTCTGTAAACGTGTGTATTCATCAGGCAGGAGAACTTTTACACTTTCAGCTTTCCCTCACCGTAACGCGGCGTTCTAACCTTTGTTATTTCATCTGACCCGACTCGAATTACAGACGTTATTACAGACTTAAAGGCATCAGCATCTGCGGCCGACTGTACAGTCAGTTCAGCTGGCAGATATTAGAGCCACTTGCGTGCGACAGGGTGACACTCATTGTGTGAGCAGACGCTGGGTTCAACCGAGATGACGGCCCCACACACTCATACGTGAACCACGCTCGTGATGTCATTCACACAAGCTCTTGTAATAGAATACGACAAGAAAGACACAGTTTCCTTAAACCACACCTGCCAGGTCAGATAATCACGCAGTAGGTCTCCAGAGCACAAAAAAACACCATCCGCACCTACGAGAGGCAGAACTTTGTGTCTGTGCTTCTGTGACAGCTTATAGAGCAAAAAACAAGCACATCTGTCCTGCTGACAGAATGTAGTAACAATACTGTAAAAAAACAGTAAAAAAATAAGAACTCTGTTTAAATGGTTCTAGTTCTTTTTGTTTTATTATTTCAGGGTATCTGTATGAGCAAAATATGCAGTATTTTATTAAATCCATCCATCCATTATCTAGTTTTACCACCATTAAATCATATTCAGGGTCACGGTGGGGCGAATACACTAAACACAAAGAAACACACAAAGACACACACTAGTTATTCTAGTTTATAAAATAAAACATCATCACTCATTTTGATCAAACACACATTCGCACACCCCAGAACTGTATATATGTACCGATTAAATCTAAAACATTATGTGTTTATATGAATGTTTGAAATCTGTACATTTTATTGCACAATAATAATGATACTAACAGTTATAATAATAATAGAATAAAATAACTGCACCATTACATTAATAGTAATAATAACAGCAGCAACAATAACAACAATGCTTATAACAATGGTGATAACACGGATTATATTTTGCTTACGTTTTCTTAACACATTCACTTTTTTTTTTTTTACAAATATTTTATTATAAAACTGATCCTATAGTTTTCTACGTGCCACGTTTTCTTTTATTGTGTGTGGTTAAATGTGACTGACTTTATTTTACTGGCTTTTGTACACCCTGAAAGACAAGCTGACGTTTCAGTAGCTTCTACACACCTTGTACGTGGCAGACAGGAGACCACAAGCGACTACAAACGATGTGATTAATGAGTAATTTGTACTTTTATTTTTGTGTAAGCGTTTTTCATTTTCATCGCAGCTTCACCTTTCACATTGTGGGTGTGTGAGACGGACGTGAAGGAAAAGGTGAATGACGACGGCGGCGGCAACAATACAAAGATTTGTACACAAAACATACAAATAAAAGTGTGTAACTGATATTACTCTTTGTTTGCTTCAGACGACCTTTTGGGTTAAATGAAGGACCAATGAAAATGACTTACACTAGCAATACAGTCATGTACTGTAAGGGCTTATTTTAGAATAGAAAAGAATAGAATACTTTTTGTACTTTATTATTCCTCTGCATTTAACCCAATCAGTGTAGTGAACACACATTTACACACACTAGGTGGGGGCAGCAGTGGCGTGGAAGCCAGTCCTAGCCACAGCACCTGGGGAGCAGTTAGGAGGCTCGGTGCCTCGCTCGAGGGCACTTCAGTCGTGACCTGTCGACTATCAGGATTGAACCGGGAACCACCAGGCCACGGCAGCCCATAGATTATCGGTCTATTATAGTCATTTATTATTACTATTATTTCATTTGCGTTACTTTTGTGAAGAATCAACTTAGTAGTGTTGTGTTATTCTATAGTGAATAATATAAATTATACTAAAATATATTAACATTTGTATATATTATCAAACACCTTAATTTAAACTAAATTTAACCAACTAATGTCTGTTATTTTGTTCCAGAGCTGTGATGTGAATATTAGCACGGTTAGTAGATTTACACGATTTAAATAGATTTTTACAATATTCATGTTCATAGCACAGACATAGAATAAACAACAATGCGCCTTCATACACGATTGGTACAGTATATGTCATCTGCAATGTCGATATTAAAACAAAGATCTCAAATCCTAATCCTAAAGTTCTTGTTAGTCGATGGACTCTAATGTGGCAGAACTTAACCACTGTGAACAAGGCACTTTACCACACTGCTCACATGTGAGTAAGTCCTGCTACCACAGAGTCATGAGCCAAATTAATTTCTAAATTTTATGTGTGTGTGTGTGTGTGTGTGTGCGCACATAAAAAGCATTTGCGTGCATGTACTGGCTCGGCAGGGTGTGCCAGCACCTTCACGTATTCACACGGACATGTTCGCATTCCAGCAGGATTCGGGGCCGTCGTGTGGGTGTGTAGGTGTGTATAGATGTGTGTGTGTGTGTGTGTGTGTCTGTCTGGGTCTGGCAGGGAAGTATGCACCGTCTGGGTCGCCTTCTTCATACCAGCCATTGGAAATCCCTGGCAATGTGATTCAGTCATTAAGGTTAAAAATCACTCTGCCAGGAATTCCCCTGGCCAGCAGCAGGGTACATTAAGCGAGGGGAAATGAGGCGGGAGGGGGGGGGCTTTACTGTGTGTGAGGTCATTCTAGCTGAGGCGTTGGTCTTCAAGCTGTCCCAAAAGCGCTCTACAAAAGCGACTACGACATGAGTGACTATTAGATACTATTAATATCAATACTGTTTGTTTAGTCGTGCAATAAATCTCAGGATGGACGTTTCGCGGGTGCACCGTGTCTGGCTTGGAGAAACATTTTCTCCAGTAATCCCCCTGAAATCTTAAAAGGTGCCCATGGTTAGTGTTGCAAATGTCATGTGACTCATCACTGTCGAAATTGGCCGGTGTCGGTCTGCTGCCTCTCCAAATCCTCGTCTAGCTTATAAATGAAATACTGAAATGAAAGTGCAGGGTGTGTTTTTACAATGGTTACAAGGACTTGCTGACTTGACCGGTATATTATACAAGGCGTGGTCCATGTGTCAATAACATGTCACAATATGTGATATGAATGAGTTCCCAGATTTGTATGATATTTATTTTCACCAGAACTATGAAATGCAAGGAGCCGGGTTCTGGGTTTGATTATTTCGAATAGCACTAGCACACTAGCACACGCTTTTACATCTTTGGTTTGTGTGGGTAAAGAATCACCACTATGACAAATCAGGGTTTCTATCAATTGTTACAAACAAATAAGACAATGGACAGTAATGGTTAAGTGGTTAAGGTACTGGGTTAGAGATCAAAATGTCTCCGGATCAAGGCCCTTCACGTTCAAATGCTCAAATTGGTGTTCCATGTAAATAACATAGAAAGGAAAATCCTCTTTAGAGGAGCTGTCAGGAACATTCCAGTAGGTGGACCACCTTGTGTATCTTGCCAGCTGAGTGAATAACAGCTTACAATAGACTGTTGTTCTGTCCAGGCTATATTTCCTTTAACTTGTACCCAGTATAAGCCTTATACCCTAGTATATATATATCAGTATGATGCAACGTTACTAAAATGAAAACTACAGCATCGACATAAGCACGAAAACCCTTGTATGAACTCTCTGTATGTCTTTCCACTCAGCAATAAATAATGAAAACACCTAGCAAAACATTAACCTGACCAGACCGTGTTCCTCGTCTCGGGTCGTGCCGTTGCGGACGGTTGCGGCCGCTTTTTTTCTTTTTCCTTTTTCCTGGTTTTTTTTACAAAAATAGCTCCTCAATGACAAGCCTAAATGACTAAATGAGGCCAGTCAGGAAGCAGACGTTAAGCTCTGTTTTAGGATCAGCTCGACTTTTCATTGAGAACTGTTTAAGTACAGGAAAGTCTGGTTCTGATTAGAACCTGATTACGAGAGGATAAGAAATGGCACCGGCGTCTACCAACATGCTGTTTCTCATGGGGAATTTTAGGGATTCAACTCGCCAACCATAAAACGTTGGATTAAGTTGCAAATCTGAAATTGTATCATTAAACGATTATTTACATATTCAATTTTAAAAAAGTGTAATTCATTAGTTGTGACGTTAGTTTAATATTGTCCTCATTCATCTATATGTGTCCCTAAGGTCCGGACCAAATGTACTTTCTCGTTGTTTATTTATTTGAAGTTTAACATCATGTTTTACATGTTTTTATCTGTTTTTAGATTTTATTTTCCACCACTGTGCTTTTAATACACAGGGTTGAACACACTTATGGACAATTTTGTATCTGTAGCTAAACTCAGTTGCATGTTTTTGGACTCGGATCCACACAGAAAGGATCCCGATCACCCCAACAGGGGTTCGAACCCAAGGTAAATGAACCCAAAACCCATTCAACAAATACAACATTTAATTTTTAATTACAATATTGTAATTGCCATATATGTTTGTTTTGTATTTTAGTAAAATAGATATAGTTGGTGATGTATTCAGACTTTAGAGACACCATATTTATCAAAAAATAACCTGTCCTATAACCTGTCCAAAACCCCTGTTGTAACCGATTGACTGTTATATTGTAAAGTTTAATCTCTTTACGCATGGTGTGATGTAATAATATTACGGTGTTGCTATTGTCCCCATCAAAACCTAAAAGACCCGCTTACCCATGTCGACAGCACAGGATGCACAGCTTCACACGAACACAATGTCTAAATGTTTTTCTGACTTCTTTATCCTTTTATAAGTTGTAGAATAAAAGTGAGCGTGAATAAGTGTGATGCTGATGACACAGGACATTGTTAATCATGGGTTTGAGCATTGGACATGCAGGTAATGAAATTCACACTGATCAAATTCACCTGAAAGTGACAAACTCGTGAAATAAGAATCAAATAAAGAATCGCAAAGCGACCTGGCATCTATGAAAGGCAAATTCTTTTACAAAATACTAACAAAATTTTGAATTATTTCATAGTTTATAGTTTGTAGTATTTGTTTAACATAAAAAGGAACAGTGAAACATAAATAGAAATGGGAAAACGTTCAATTTTAGAATTATCTATTGCACACAAATAGCCAAGCCGCCTACACTTGGCTGAAATAAATCCATCAACTATATTAAACACAGCCAGTTTTTGTCAACAGTAGGAAACAGTTAAACTCCCTTATTATTTACGGCCCTAATCCAGACATCCAAAGATTTCCCCCCGAAAAATAAATATTTCACTTTTTAACAGTTCTTAAGTGCCCGAAAAGGCAACAGCCAAAATGCATTTTATAGTGTTTTTCTTATATTATAGTAAAAATTATAGTAAAAAGTAAAAATCCTGTGTTGCTGAGGGTAAAATGTGCAAAGAAATAAAACACGTCCCATTAATAACAATCTTAAAACTTAATAACAAAGTTTCATTTATTTTGTTTAGGGGAGGGGAGGGGGGGGGGGTGCAGAATTACAATTAAATTAAGCAAATCTTACATATAAATGCATATAAATTATACATATAAATGATTAAAAAGCAACTAGAAAATATAGGACCGCAAATAACGATTATATATATATATTACAAAATCATGATGCCAATTTCCATGATGTGTATAGCTATATATAATGATAAGTGAAAATATTAAATGTATTATTTAGAATGTATTTATATAACACACTATAATACAGGGCACAGCACAAACACGTTTTCATTACGGTGAACTGTTCCCGTTCTGTACTGTGAGGATTTCTGACACTTTACTATCTAACACTCCATAACTCCAACTATTAATATTTTCCATCAGATCCCTTTCTCATTTCCTGCCCCCCCCCCACACACACACACACACAACTCCACTCATTCCAGTCAAAATGGTGGTCAGTAACACCAGTGAGCTCCGTCTTTCCTTCTGCTAATGACAGCTTGTGAAAAAAAAAATATCTAAAAAAGGAAAAGTCTGGTGAATGTCGTTAATCTCACTTAAACTCCATCACGGTTGTGTCAGGAAGATTCATCACTCAGTTCTGTCCACACACAACACTTCCTATTTGTCGTATAAGTTACAATCCCAGCTAGGAGGTTGTTTAAGGAACCTTTTTTGTATTGTTTGTATTAACCCATCGGTCCGACGTGGATAATTTAGCTACTGGATTCATTTCTCTTAATCCTCAATTTACTTTCTACTCAAAAACAGTTCCGTGCAGTTAAATCCAGGCCGAGTTCGATTTCTTTTAACTTCTTTGCAGACGTTTTTGGTTTCACTATGATTTTCTCCACATATTTTAATTTGTGTTGTACTTTTAGGCAGTATTTCTGTCTACTTTAGTTTACATTTACATTTTAATGACATTTTCAACATTTAGCAGACGTTTCTATTCAAGACGACTTGCAATTATGACTGAAACAGTAACACAGCCGAGTCCAGCATCGTAACAACTTTATAAGATTAAATGTTTTGAGCATATTTGGGGTTTAAACTAATATTTGGTATTTATGATTTCTCCTGTAATTTATTTTTAAATACCTGTATTAAATATGATTTCTTATTAGCTGTATTAGCCGTATTAGTATATTTTATTAAATATACAGCTTTGGGCAAAAATATATTTTAATACGAGCCGTGTTAATTTATTCTATTGTAAATCTTTATCCAGTTAATAAATTAAAACACTTTTCATTTTGATCAAACACAAACCCATAAATAAAACTAGCAAAACTAAAATTCTGAATCAACATTCCACCTCCATTTATAGCATCTAGATAAATATTTTTTTTCTATTTTACCATATTTGTCTGATTTAGTCATTAGTATTCGTATTGTTTGACATATTCCCCAAACTAATAAACACCACTAACAGTTTAGGCACCAAAACCTCATCATCATCAAATCTATGGTACCAAGTATGAGCGCTCATGGCTGATCTGATGGGTGTCTGATTCTGTACGTCTGCCCAAATTATGTAGGTGTGTAAATAATAACAGCTTTTCTAGAACATTTACCACTATTAGAAGACGTGAGAGATAAAACAGGTGAGTCCTGCTAGTCCCGCTCTCTGACTTGCATACAAAGACAGACAAAAACATATCCGCAGATCTAAAGCGCTGACTTTGTCTTTCAGACATTAAGTTTCTGACTTCTGAAATAAATAAACCCAAATCGTTTTTAATATAGTTATTAATTATGTAGAATATAGTTCTATATAAGAATTCCCTCAGAAATCTGCTGTTTGTTAGGTCGTACATGTTCACAAGTAAGTCTGTGACCTTGCCCACATTTCACTACACAATGAATGTGCTTTTAAGTTATGTCACGTATAATATTCATAGGTTCTCCCCGTGTGAAACGCCCATACTAAACCCATCTGGCAGTCGATCCCATCGTCGTCCTGTGTATGAATTCGGGGATTTATAGCTCGTATGGGATTATTTACACTTTCTAAATGTTCAGCTGTAAATCTATGAAGCGAGAGACATGACTCAACAAAAGCTCTCTGCATTCTTGGCTCTGTATATGACTACACGGTCGTCTGGGTTTATTTTCCGTACATACCACAAATATAGCAGCTGTCAGAAATGCTTTCAGACCAGTTGGACCATTTAGCCCATCATCGCCATGATGTAAGCACACAATATGAGCAAATCTTTGTAAAAATTCGGTTCTTTGGTTCACCATTGAGACAATAAGACCGTATGATAAAACCCCTAAATGTTTTATGATATGAATAGTGTATGGATTGAATACTATAGAAATGGCTATAGCAATGGTCCCTGGGTGTGACTGTGTGACGTCATGATATACTGGATTAAAGCTAGATACTTGCCGTACATATACATTGTCATTGTGAAGGCAAGAAGACATAAAGACAAAGTACAAAAGCACCACAATGGATTCAAGAATTACTAGAACCTTTGAACTTCATGTTTGAATAAGTAACAATTTTTCTTACTGAATTCCCATTAAACAAAACGAATATAAAACCCACTGACTTTAAATCTTGAAATCTTTCACAAGTTGTTCATTAATCTTGCAGTTGAGAGAGTTTGTGGGTTCCTGTGATCAGTTACCATCAGAGCCATGGGCTTATGATCACACATGGATAGAATTACACTGACAGAAACACACAGTGTGTGTAAAATGATACTACTTTTACTGTTTCAAAAAGCTTTCTGTCTCAAAATATTCGCCATGTAACTAAATCTCGCATCTATGCTACGTAACGATTTTACAGACGTTCGCATCAACTTTTACACTACAGGCGATGGTGTTGAATTATGATCACGGGCGGATTGGGTTTGATTGAAAATCGTTTAAAATATTTATATAATATAATATTTCATGCATGACCAACTAAGGGAAATATTTTCAAAAATCCCAGACCTGGCTGAACACAATATTTCCTACAACACCCGACACATGAACTTCAGAATACAGACATCACACACTTTTAAGTTCAGTTTTACTAAAAAGCTTGATGATGTCAAATGTCACAAAAAAAAGAAATTTAAAACCCCAAACTTAACATTTGATTTTAAGCCGTACTCGAACGCTTACCTTGTTTCCACCATCCAACCCAAATGGTTCCTCCAAAATTGAAGCAAGTCTCAGTTAGAGCGCTCGGTGGGTCTCTCAGACGTCTGGTGTGTGTACGAGTGTGTGAAAGAGAGTCAGAGTCTGGGAGCCAGACGGGGTTAGAGCACGGGTGTGAGTGAGAGAGCGAGTGAGCGAGTGAACGAGTGTGCACGGGGCGAGGGAATTCCGATTTGTATAACGTCAGAAGCCCAGTCCTCCCCCCCTCCCTCCCTCTCCCCAGCGGTGTAGAGTACAGGAAGAGGCAGGGTGCAATTACACCGCAGTGCTGCTAATAAAAGAGCAAGCCTGTTTCCCCTCTTTCAGACAGACAGGCTGTAACACACACTCAAGATCCCGGGCCCTTTCTTTTCCCTGTTTGATGACCTGCTATAGCTAGTCATTTGCCTCCCAGTCTAGTCAGTGTATAAGTCTGTGGGGGTATTCGCTGTTTGATCCACCGTAACTGCAGTTGGGCCTTTGTTACCACGTCCTATAACCGCGTTGTTAGCGTTGCTCTTTCAGCTGACATCCTAAGGCAGTGTTTGGTTGTTAAAATCTTTATATATATACATATACAGCTCTACATGCTTTAGAATAATAATTACCATATAATAAATTCTTTATTCTTTGATTCTTATACTAAAAATATCAGAGACTACTTCTGGCCTGCTGGTTAGAGATCTGGACTTGTGATCGGAAGGTTGCCGGTTTGATTCCGAGAGACATCAGGTCAGGACTGAAGTGCCATTGAGCGAGGCACCAAACTTGTAACTGCTTCTCGGATGCGTGTGTCTGGGGCTGAACACAGCATTGGGCGTGTGTGCTCACTGCTTCCCCCTAGTGTGCACGGATTGGGATGAATGAAGAAGAACCCCCATTCGTTAAACGTACGTTTGTCTACCGTGCGACAGACTGGCTCCATGTCCAAGGTGCCCAGATTCCAGCGCCGCTCCACTACGACCCTCATTGGATAAACGTTAAAGGCTTTAACCTTTCTGTTAGAATACGTGTCCTCTATACGATAATGTCGCTTACGCCCCCCCCCTCGCCGGGTCTTGGGTATTCCGTCCCTGTGGCTAATATTTCCTCATGGCACCAGATCCATCGGAGTTTAGATGGAGATGAATAAACACAGATACTTTCATCCATCCGCTCCGAGTTTTAACATTGCTAGCGAGTTTCTTGCACTCACACACTTCAGCTGTTGGAAGCCGTAGCCATGCTTGGGGTGGGGGGGCAATTTGACTAGATCAGGTTTTAAAGACTTGCACACAGGCTCTTAAGAAAAAGCCACTTAAACCCTGCACCTGTCTGCAGTTGACAACACACAGATACACACACACACACGCACACACACACAGACACACTTAAACCCCCTCCATGTGCTCAAAGCCCCGAGGGAGCGCCGCTCTTTACCGACAGAGCTATTAGACAGTTTACGACTTCCAGCAGCTCCTCTCCTCTGTTCTTGCCCCTCCTTTCGCCCGTCCTACCCTCAGCGCCGCTCGGTCAGGCCTCTCAGACGCCCACGCCCATTTAAGTGCCGTACTTACGTCACGGATACACACATACACACACGGTCTCCTAGCGACATGAAATGCACATGCAAGCAGTATGAGCTCGGAAGTGTAACAAAGAATTTCTTTCTCCGTAACTTGAGAGAAAAGAGTTCTGTCAAGCGTGCGTTTGTGTCTAGGTGTGCGTCAGACACACACACACACACACACACACACACACAATGTAATGTTGCTTAGATACGAGATGTAGTATCAGATAGCACACTGTGGATTGCGATTAGTTCCGTGCGGAAGAGAGAACGTTCTGTGATAATGATTGTATTGATAATTTACAATGTGATGCAGATGAGGTTACTTACTCACAGCTCTTGGGTTTGAACACCCCCCCCCCCCCATGTGGGACGGTCTGGATCCTGGAGACTCTTTGTGGAGTTTGTATGCTATCGCTGAGTCTATGTGGGTTTCCTCCCACAGGTTAATTAGAGACACTGATTTATCTGATTGGAGCCGAGCCAATAGGACACATGCACCATTTCATTGTAGTCCCGGTTACAAGCCCATATAAATAAGGTGGATTGTATCAAGAAAGGCATCAGTTTTAAATTCTACTTTTTTTATTTCTTTGCTTTTTACACACTGTAAAGGTGGGCAGACCTATTCACCGTGAACATGGAGCAGTTAGAGGTGCAGTGCCTTACTCAAAGGCACTTCCACAGGTGGCAATGTTGAGGACATTTTACTTGAGATGGATGCTCTTCTAGTGTCCTGCTGAGTGTCCTGAGTTTCCGTTTCCTCCCACAGTCCAAAAGCAGGCGGCACGGTGGCTGAGTGGTTATAGCACTGTCGCCTCACAGCAAGAAGTCCCGGGTTCGATCCGCCGGGTCGGGCTGGGGACTTTCTGTGCAGAGTTTGCATGTTCTCCCCGTGTCAGCGTGGGTTTCCTCAGGGTACTCCGGTTTCCTCCCACAGTCCAAAAACATGCACTAGGTTGATCGGAAATGTAAAATTATCCAGTAGTGAAATTCCCACGACGTACTGGTGGTTGTCGTCAGGAAGGGCATCCGGATGGAAAACTCTGCTCCAAAAAGTAACGTCCGACCCCAGGAACTGGGAAAACGGACGATAAACGAATAGATATAGAGAGAACATGTAATAAAGGTTATAAATTTGTGATTTTACAAGTGTGTATCAGACTGGAAGCCCTTCGCATTAGTTGGTACCCAAAAAGTAGTTCCCAGTTTCAAAAAGGTTGGTGACCCCTGATCTAGAATGTTTACCTACTCAGTGAATTAAGCAGCGGGGGCGGGGTTTAGAAAAATTATGGGCGTGGTCACGACTGCGTTATTTATAGCCATAGATAAGTAGATTTTCTCAAGAATGTTCTGCAGACACTAAATCTAATAAAAGAAAATGTGTCTGGTATTGATTGTTAGAACCTCCAAAAGGAATTCAGTCCTCTCCTGTCGGTAAAAACGCCCCAGCGCGGTGACCTTTGTTAATGCAGAACTCGGTTTTAATTTAATTCTAACTAGTCGCTGCGGTTTGTTTAGGCTGCAAAGCATCATGGTCGCGCTTACCTGCCGTGTGCACGAATCATAGAGACTTCTCCACCATCCAACTCCGCCATGTTCCATCCCACAGCACACCAGCCCGAACATCATGTGTTTACTGAAAACTCGCTTATCATCGTAAATCCTTTAGAAATCATCGCATTATAGTCGCCATACATCCAGACTGTAGCTGTAGAGCGTTCTTCATGTTCTAATCTGTGTTTATATTCCGCCGTTTCTCCAGCAAACGAGTCAAATAAGATAATCTCCATTCAGAACTGATAGAAAGAAAAAATCTGATCTTTAATCCATGTGGGTTTGATCTGGACCTCAATGCTGAGCGACGTAATGATATAAAGTTTTGGGAGTGTTCGCCTTGCACTCTTACTGCGCAGAATCCGTTATATAGCACCGTCCTTACAATTCTTCCTAACATTGAACTCTTGCGCACATACAACAAATAAAATAGGTTTATAAATCTGACTTTCGGTGCTGTAATAATTATTGTTATCCATAATCAACCATCATATAGTGTCCTGTTTTAATCCAATACATCTAATACATTGTTTTCCCACCGCTATTCCAACAAGCCCCGCCCCCTGTGTCAATAGCATTGTACTGTATATGAGATGACTCTTATGTTTTTTTATTTACGGTATCATTTAGTTATTTTAATTACTGCTTCTTCCGTAATTGTTGCTTTAAACATACTTTCCAAGAGAAAAAATGCACACTAAGCTTTCATAGTGGAACTGTGAACTTTTAAAGTCGTTTTTATGAAGTGGCCACATTACCATGAAGTTCATACTTAAACTGGGAATGTTCACAGCTCTGTTATGAACTGTCATTGCATTTTGTCCACTTCATAATTCATAGTATTTTTTCCTGGGTTTAAGTGATTAAATATTCTTCCATTAGAAGTAGCAGAATAAAAAAATATTTCATATAATAGTGAACAATAAACACAGTCCTCCTGACTCTTATTAACTCTGTTTATTAAATTAATGTCATTAATTCTTATAGGGTTCTTTCTTTGTTCCTATAGGGTTCTTTCTATGTTCCTATAGGGTTCTTTCTATGTTCCTATAGGGTTCTTTCTTTGTTCCTATAGGGTTCTTTCTTTGTTCTTATAGGGTTCTTTCTTTGTTCTTATAGGGTTCTTTCTTTGTTGGGCATCTCTTTAGCAACATATTTCTTATACTGACATACAAGAGCTCCTATGCAGCTGGTAACTGATAACAAGAAAGATTTTATTCTGGATGCCAACAATGAATAAATGGTGATTAAAGTACTGTACTTGTAATGAGAAGGTCACTGGTTTAATCCCGACCACCAGGGAAATCTGGAGGATCTCTCATGACAGCAAATGACTGACATGAAAGTTAAACACAATATTTTGGACTGACATAATCAACATTCCTCAATTGAGATGCGTAAACAGTCGAAATTTAACCGTTTAACATTAACATTTAACCGTTATAATAAAAATGACGAATATAAACTAATCTCAACAATGTTAAACTATAAAGTAGGAGGCTCTCCAAAACGGGTGGAAGTTATAATCATTTTCTGGGCGTGCACCTAACGTTTCGAGACGCAGCTTGATGACGCACAAAAGACCGCGTCGTGAATGATCGCTCCACGAGGATTTTGATGAAAACGGTGTAAAGCTCGATTAGTGAAAGAATCAAGACAGAAGTTTATTCGATATAGTTAATTATTATGTTTGCCTAAATTTAATACTTAAGTATTTTTTTAAAACCATGTCAACATTCGCGTCTCTTGGTTTGTCTGATTGGCTGATCGACCAGTGTAAACAACTGGGGATCACCAGACCCACTCCAGTGCAGGAAAACTGCATGCCGGCTATATTGGAAGGTATGAAGGAGTTATAATACTTGTCTTACACTGATAAATTGCTGCTGTACTTAGAGTTGGATCTGATGTAGAGTATCAGACGCAATGTCTGGTCTTGGTGTAAACTTGCACAATTAAGGTGGTTGCTAATGCTTTTATTTTATCTGTCTGTCTGTATCTGTCTGTCTATCTGTATCTACCTATCTGTCTGTCTATCTGTATCTATCTATCTGTCTGTCTGTATCTATCTATCTGTCTATCTGTATCTATCTGTCTATCTGTATCTATCTATCTGTCTGTCTGTATCTGTCTTGTCTGTCTATCTGTATCTATCTGTCTGTCTGTATCTACCTATCCGTCTGTCTATCTGACTATCTGTCTGTCTGTCTGTATATATCTATTTAGCTGTCTGTCTATTTGTATCTGTCTGTCTGTCTGTCTGTTTATCTAATCAATCACATAATTTATCCTCCATGTGCATTCCGTTTATACTGAAGGACTCCATTTCCATTTTTGACAACAAACTGTACTGATTTGCTGTGATTTATATTTTTAATCAAATATATTTCAATACAAACACAATATCTCACACACCTCACTGTAGAGGTTAATCTGAACCACTTTCTTGGTGTATCATGAGAAAGTCATAATTTATTACCAGGCTACATGAAACCTTTTTTTTTTCTCGGTTTCCAATTTCAGAAATTGAGATGTTATTGTGTTTTATTACCCATAAGTAGGATTGGGAAAAGCTTGTTGTTAATGAAATGTGGGCATCTTATATGAAAGGTACAAAAAGGGTTGTTGAAGCATAAAACAATGATGATTAATGCACCCACAGATATTTCCGTTTGCTGAAATCAAGGTATAAAATATTTATTATATTTTCTGGTGTTGTCCGATTGTCTATATAATATGTTAAAGACCCTTTAAGAAGAATAAATCACTATACATTTAATATTTTTAATAGTCTTTCTTTTTTGTAGAAGTCATTTAGATGGTTGTATACAGTTCAAATAAGGCTTGTCAAATCAGTTAATGAATTAATGAAGGTAAGGTTTGTAGTTTGCTGGGATGGACACTGATCAGTTACGTCTTGAATATAGGACGAGACTGCATGGGCTGTGCAAAAACTGGAAGTGGAAAAACGGCAGCGTTTGTGTTGCCAGTGCTGCAGAAGCTATCTGAAGATCCATATGGCATCTTCTGCCTGGTCCTAACACCTACAAGGTAAATTCAAGTAGTATTATTAGTATTTTCACCCAACCAGCAATTAACTAATGCTATTAAAAGCTGTTACGTAATGCAAAATTTTACATATCCGTATATGAAATGTAGTACACATGTTGTTACTCACGTACATGTTGCATGTCTGTTCTCAGAGAACTGGCTTACCAGATAGCTGAGCAGTTCAGAGTGCTGGGAAAACCGATGGGCCTAAAAGACTGTATCATTGTTGGAGGAATGGGTATGTTTTTAATTTGTGTCTTCTGGTTTTACATCAGTTTTTTTCAGTCCAGATAAGTGGAATTAATTAACCATACAAATAAACTTGATATAGTGGAACTTCGGTTAACGAACGCCCCTGATAGCGTCCAATTCGGATAACGACCAACCATTTTGCTAAAAATTTGCTCCGGTTAACAATCAAAATTTCGGATAGTGAACGTCACTACATCAGCGACGTCATCAACACGCTTAATACAGTTACAATCGGTTCTCTTTAT
>JAOUQU010000017.1:1785103-1802526 GCA_028566735.1 Ammoglanis amapaensis | reverse complement strand
TTGCATCATAACATGTTGTGTTATAAATGTGCATCATAACATGTTGTGTTATAAATGTGCAGCTAGATTTAAAGTTTTTGTTACAACTGAAAATTTATCGGTCGCTCAAATAAGCAGCACCACAGTTTTTTATGTTTGAAATTTTGGAAAAAAGTGCGACTTATACTCGGGACAATACGGTATTTAACCAAACGGCATGTTTTAAAGCCCTACACACACAAACTGGTGATCCTCCTTACCCTTAGGTATGAAGACTGCTTTATGGTGTCAGACCCGGGCAGTGGTGACCTACAGGAACACAGACCTGTCGATGAGGAGAACGAGCACTTGCGTGTCCTGGTTGCGTCTCTGCGTGCGGCCGTTTCTGCCGAGCGTGGACGCAGAGAGAACGCGGAACGCGAATGCACCGCCGTCCTGCACGAGTTCGAACAACTAGAGCAGAGGCTCATGGGTGCCGAAGGATGCCAGCGACGTGTTCATGAGCTTGAAGCGGAACTGCAAGAGCTGCAGCTGCTGCGTAAATCCCGCGCCTCCCTTCTGGTTGCCGAGGACGGCCTGGAGCAGACCTTACTCAACAGCGCCCCCGAGACAGACAATGCTGAAGGGGTTGAAGGCCAGGCTCAGGATGGCGCAGGAGAGCCACCCGTGCGCAAGAGCTGTAGCGACACGGCGCTGGATGTCATCTCGGCCGTGGACGCCTCTGGCCGGAGGAAGGGCAGCTACGCGCTGCATGCTAACGGAGTCCGCAAACGAGGCATGTCCATCCTGCGAGAGGTGGACGAGCAGTACCACGCTCTGCTCGAGAGGTACGAGGAGCTGCTCGGCAAGTGCCGGCGCCATGAGGAGAGTCTGAGGCACGCCGAGGTGCAGACCTCGAGGCCGGTCTCTAGAGACCCATCCATGAAAGAATGCCGTGCAGCGGAAGCCTCTGCACAGCCTGGGACGCCACCTCAGACACCCTCGACGCCTGAGGCTATGGAGGGAATCAGCCGCCAGGTGGAGGCTGTAGACAAGAGGCTGAGCCAGAACACGCCCGAGTACAAGGCCCTGTTTAAAGAGATCTTCTCGCGTCTGCAGAAGACCAAAACCGACATCAATTCCACCAAAGGAAGGAAACGAGGCAAAAAGGAGAAGTGACTTTTGCCGTTCTGGCTCAAGAGGAACGAATTCCTTCATTGTACTTCAATTAGGACGAGTCTCAATTGATTAAGGGCCAGATTTAGTAAGCTAGCATGTAGCTAGAAGCTAGTAAAGGGTTTATTTGCCAGGGTGATGCACCTCAGCAGAGGTTGAACAACGACAGTTCTGATGGTCCATCTTTGAAAGTTAAAGGATATTTATTTAACGATGCTAATCACTGTTTTACTAGAGTAATTAACTAGCAGAGTATCTGTAATAAAAAGATGGCTAACATGTTACGCAAGGATGTCGTTCATGAAGTTAATATGTCAACATAAACGTATATTAAATAAGACTTCGACCATAAGGCATTAACTCAAACACCTCGTTTGTCAATTTTGCGTACTTTTAAAGAGAAATAGCTTTGATATAGCATAGCTTGCTACTCCCAAATCGAACTAGCTAAACGCAAAGTGTCAAGACAATAGAAGAATAATACAAATACAAATCATACCAGGATAACGAAAGACTGCTTTGAATCTCGTTTACATAACTTGACACCCAATATTATGTGTGGCTTAAAATTTTATTTCGATTTGATTAGAACATTGCAAATGGTTGGTCTTTTAACTCCAATCATCTACAAAGTTGTGACTAAATTTACAAAATTATGTAGTTACTCGGCCAAGAGTGGAAAAAGCCATACATCAAGTCATTTCAGGTAGACATTATGATGAAAGAATCAAAGCATCATGTCTGCCCACACTTCAGCGTTACAGGTTAAAATGTTTTCTTTATTTCTGTAAAAAGATCACCCGTATTGCTCGCCCAGTCTGCTTGTCTGTAGCGTGTTTACTTTGCCCATGTAATTAGCAACGAACTTCAGTCAGAGAGAATTAAATAAGGGTTTCGTGAGGCCAAATAGAAGCAAAGTCACACCACTACAAATGTCCTGCCAAATCTTGAACATGCAGATTCAAAAAATTACAAATGATCAATATTTTCAATCACACCCTGACCGGGTGATTGGGTAAAAAAAACAAAAAACTAAATGTTGCTTGAAGGAGTTTGTCAGGAGCTTTAAAACAGCTGCATGTTTTAGTTCATAACGGATTATTTGCTTCATATTTTTGTTGTTAGGAATGTAGAATTGGTCCCCAACAGTGATTCTTACATTCCTGTCAAGTTTACTGTGTTTCTGATTGATTTAATAAAGCCTTGTTGATTTAAAACTGTAAGGTGATTTTTATACTGATATGTTGGTTCAATCACAGCTGATTTTACTGAATTTTAAAGGAAACTTTTTATTTTTTTTTACAGTAGCATCAAATAACATTCCTAAACTGAGTGAGTAAACGGATGCACACTTTTACACCGAATACAAAATCCCCGAAATGATCTTACACAACCCCAGGATATGCTAATTTAATCGGCTTATATTTCTTTTACCACACAAATGAATGATGACTAAATCATTAAACAAAAAACGATTTAGAATTTCACATCAGATTGTCGATTTATGTTTATCTTCCGTAGACCATTTAAAAATCAAAGCAAGAATCAGGCTTCACCACAATGCAATTCGCCATCAAAACAGCGAAAGAGAAGTCTACGCATGGTACGGTCCAAGTGCTACACCCAGATACAATCAGATGTAAACAATTGCACAAGATTCTTTTACTTATTAATGCTTTCGATTTTACTGCTTTCATTATACACAATATTGAGCAAAACGATTGGTCCAGTATTCCACTAGTCCGTATCATTCACATGGCTGAAGAATATTTACTTAGTAACTTGCACACAGATAAAAACAACAATTCACAACCAAGAAAAATGACAAAATCGTCTTCATGTTTATCAGATTGAATGATGAAGAAAGGTCGAAGCCAATTCCATTCTGAACACTTTAATGTTGACACAGATGAACAGTAATCTCCTTTCACACAGAGAGCAAGTACAAAGAGCAAGTGGAATAAACAAGTGCTAAAACTCCATGCAACATTACTGGCAATGATGTGAAGTGCGTGTTTGGGACTGGAGAACTACATCCAACCCAAAGACCTTTAGAGTTTTGACTTCATATTTGTAGGTTTGAAATCTTCACACAGCAGCTTTGATTGTATATAGTGGAGGCACAACCAGTGATTTTTGTCAGTACAGAAGCACTGCAGATCTGCGAGTAGGAACAGCCCTTTCTGCTTCCTAAAACCTTGTTAGTGCTTAGTAGAGTAGACCACAAGCAACAAGCACGTCTCAAATTAAACAGGTGCCTCAGACATAATGGACACATTCGGGAAAAAATACAAGGATGAAGCAAGATGATTAAAATTGTGAAAAGAGCATCAGGGTACTTCTGCCAATTGTCTGTACTTCTGCTATTCGTCGTGCATTGCCTATCCCAATTGTAGAGAAACAAATAAGGCGACAAATAAAAACAAAATCCTTCCCAACTGGAAGCAGTTGTAATCATGGTACATTCAAATGAGTATTTGAAACCTAAAGGCAATGCGCTCCTCAAAAATCTAGCCACAAGAAATTAAGGCCACGCAGAGACAAATGTCGAGAAAGTGACACGCCACTACCAGGAAGGCTTACAGACAAAGCTACTTTGGAGAGGTCAAAACGACTAAATGTGGGGGACTTGACCACACAGCCGATCAAGCTACAGTACACACAGACCAACGATGGATCTATACACAACTCATTTTCCTCTAGATTGTGGAAAGCTGTTACTTGAAAGAATGCTAATGAGCAAAACATCAGTACACAGCACCATTCCCATTGAAGGCATATCATGGTCATTAAAATAATTAAGCAAAGAAATGGAATGTGGGTCAAATAAAAAAAGGTTCAAAACATGGTGATGGAGGACATGGAGGCACACAGGGGAGAGAAGATTACAGATTACAGCCATGCCAAAAGTTTTCGTTTTCCTCCCCTCTCTCTTCTTAGTTTTATATACAAACAGAAAAAGAAGAAAAAAAAACATTTGGATTGTGCACATGTTTGTTTTTCACATATATAGACATATATTCATCATGAAAATCTTCAATACTCATGGGGGGAGGAGAAAGTGAAAAAATAGTAAAGAATGACAACAGCAAGGTGGACGGAGTGATAGATCTAATGGGTATTCGTCGACTAACCGGTTAATCCATGATGATCATACTGACGATGGTGAGAAGGGAAAGAAAGGAGAGGAGAGAGAGGCAGGAGCAATGAAAAAAGCAGAGGAAAAGCATTCGAGGTTCAGGAGCAGCTTAATCTTTCCAGTCCTTCTTGATGTTCAGGTTCCACTCCCAGGAAAGGTGGTCGTGCTTATCGTCGTCAGTGAATTTGGACTTTATGTTGTAGGTGCCACGGGCCAGCATTCCTTTGGGGGCTTCCTCCAGCGGGGTGAGAAACTCGTACTCGGCCGGCCGTGGCCCGTAGCTCCCCACCATGTAGTCAGATTTATCAACTAGAAAAAGAGTAGCAACAGGACACCAAAACTTTATATTTGTAAGCCGGAGAGTAAAATCTTTGAATGTGGTAATTTATACAAACTTGACCAACTAAAACCTTCCAAGCATTTGTGTGTGCTTATTAGTAACAGGAATTAAAACGTGAGAGAAAAAATGAGCTCAGTGAACTTACGCTTGACACCTTTCCTAAAGGTTTGTTGTACATACTTCAGTCCTGACACGATCTCCTTGTTCACCTTAGAGATTCACACAAAACACGAAGCACCATTAGATTGATTGAACTCACCCAGCATTTAAAGGGTTAATTGATTCATTTTGTTAACTCGTTGTTAAGATTATTATTTAAAACCCTGACAAGGTAAAACTTTATAATGTTATAAATTAATAATTAAACTGTTAATTGTGTATTAGGTTAAAAGCACACCAAATTTGTAAAACAATGTATTACGATCAACAAAACTATTAGGCTTACTTCAAAAAGCTTTGAACATCATGCTGTGCATCTAGTAAATAAACCACAATTCAGAATAAAGCTAAGAGGAATGATGGAATACATAAACCTTTGTAGATTTTAGTATATTTCAATGTACTTGGCTATTCGGAGAATCTGTAGCATTGTCAAAGCTGGAATTCTGTGTTCAGTCAAAGAATGACACACAAAACCTTGTACTTAATTTATACGAGGACCATTTTTGATACATTTTAAGTCTGAAATAAATAAAAAAAGAAACATTTGGAAGCTCACCTTGAAGCTGATCTTTATCCGGTATTCCACTCCTTCTTTCAGAATGAACGACTGCTTTTTAAAAGCCTCCAGATCGTCTGAGGGGCCAAGACGGATATTACCACCACACAATTTAAAGAGATAAGTTTTACATTTATTTATATTGGGTGGTAACCAGTTTACATTCGTTATAATAATGTCACACAGAAGTCCAATGAGATGCTGTACAGTTACTTCATGGGGTTAAATGGAGAGATATTTTTTTCTGCTTTTAGGTTCTGTCCCCATTCTTCATACGGGACCTTTTTTTGTTGGTCAAATTTTATTCCGTTTCATCTGACAGCTTTTAACTAGTTCTAGCTAACAAGTAAACAGATTAAACAAGCTAGAAAAACGTACAAATTTTACATTACCTATGCTTTGTGCCGACCAATAAGAAATGCATTATGGATTCATACAAATGAATTTAAATCGCCTAAATTATAAGAAGCTATTTAAAAGGTCACACATGAGAAAAACAAGCAAACTACGCAAAGAAATAGAACCTGCGACTTCTTGCTGTGAGGCGACAGGGGTCCCTCATGGATTGCATTAATAATAGGACTTTATTAATATAAAAATTTAACAATAGTCGCCGACATGTCCTTTTACACTGAATAGGCACAAATTCCCACAGACAAACCAGTAAAGTCACTAACACCTTGTTTTTTATTTATGTACATAGTCAATTACCCAAATGTACACTTGAGTGCAACAATGTATGTAAAGCATATTCAGAAATGCAATTTTGACAAAACAGGCACCCTCCTCTATCAAGTGGCTCTTCTCTTTCTTACCTTGCAAGTCAAGGACCAGAGGTGCAGGGGCAGTCTCACACATTAAAGTAAGCCGTGTCACCTGGACGTTAGGAGCATTAGGATCTGAGAAGAAAATGGGAAGTTTTAGTTTCAGAGAACACTGAAGTATGCAGTATCATGTGCACATACATCACGAGTAAAAACAAGTAAACAAATGAATACAGGGAACGTTTTAGACATTCTATCAAAAGGTTTGTTTCAACAAGTCTGGCAGTGTTAGTGTGGTTAGTGAAACTGAACCAACTGTCAACTGAATTTGGGTCCTTGCTTGAGTTGGTACTGAAGGGGAAAATTTGAAAAAAGCCAAACTTTAATAACTAGATTCAAACTCTGGTGAACGAGACCTGAAAGTTTAAATAACATTTAGAATAAATTTTGATGTCACTTTCTCTTGTACGACTGCATTATATTTATCAGGTTCATGATGAGTCCAGTATCTGGTTTACCCGAGGTATAAACCCAACATTAACAAATCTCAACGTTGGGTGCCAGCAGTTTGAAAACAGAACTATTCAAAGTATAGTTTCTTTATTAACACTGTGGAACTGTCATTTCAATAGTGCTAGGTGTCTTGGGCTGTCTAAATTGGGTCATGTTTTCAGTTAGAGACCAGCAAAAACAACTTACACACTTACAATACTTGTAAACGTCATAAAATAGAATTCCACATTGTGTTCGTGTAAGCATGCAGGTCGGCACTCACCTACTTCCACTGTGCTCGCACCAAGCAAAGCCTCCTTGTACTTGCGCAGACTTTCGTCTTCCTTATCCAACTCCTGAATCTCCTGCAGGGTCTTCTGTGCTGGTGCCTTGTAGTTTACAGACTCGCGGTCCTCGTTCTCAGCAGCGATGGCTGCTAGCTGCTCTGGAGTGGGTTCATGCTCGGCCATGATCTACCGCTGATTACACAGAGAGAAATGTTTATTAAAATCAGTAATAACAGTTGTGATGTATAGCATTACGAGTCCTGATTTCTGGGATATTTCCTGCTTGCATGTGCATACAGCTTCACTGTAATGAGTAGCAGCGTGTTAAAAACTAATTTCTTACAAATCTAAAAAAAAAAAAACATCATATTTCTGGCTTTGGATTACGGATCAAATCCAGCCCCTGATGTTTGGGAATAAACAAAAAAAAATGCACCCTGAAACTGTACTACATAAATAAAACACACAAAAACCTAAACAATACAACCGATAAAACAGCACTTAGAAAAAAGAAACCGAAGACTTAGACAAGCACAGTTAGGAGTACCAAAAACCTTCAGTAACTGTGAATGCAACTGGTGCCAAGTGCGTTGTGATGGTCCCAGGGTCAGATAAATAGGGAGGGCTTTGCCAAATCAATAAGGAAGTGTGTTCAATAATGCTTCTGATGGGAGCAGTTAGAAGAAAAGACTTTAATAAACAAAACAGCAGAAATTCTAAATTACCAGTGATTGACGCAACACAATTTATGTATGAAAACTAAAGAGGCTAAACAAAGGAAATGCCATGGAATTAACCGGTCTTATTTCATAACCTCGAATGCTTAGATAGCAACACGATGAAAACATCACACTTTAAATCACAGCCAGACACAGGATCTGACTGTTAACTAGTTCAACTCTTCAACCACACACATGTATGATAGGGTGGGGCTGTTAAGCAGGTGGGAACTATGAGCACATTGCACCAGTTCCCCCCGTACTGAGCCTCTGCATTCCCATAAAAGCAGAAAATCCTATTTTTTCCAAAATTACATAACAGCAGCCAAAGAATTTGTTAGTAAGTGAAGTGCTTAAATCGTGAGAAGATTTTGTATAGAGACACAAACTGTGATTTCAGAAATGCCGTCTTGCTTTGTACGCAAAACTTCAGCAAGCATTTTAGTGAGGAGTTACAATTGGCAGCCTGGCATGAAAAAGAAATCAGAGTAAAAGCATGCCTGAAATAATCTGTCCAAGCTTCATGAAAGACCTCCTCGCAACACAGCCAGAGAAGGAATTCAACCAAGAGCAAAATCAGGGCAAAGCTTTTTTGGCTATTTAAACTCAAAGCTAGGTGTAGGAATTGGTCATGATTACCTTTTTGATATTATACCTAGCATGTTTGGGGCCAAATATGACAATAATTGCTGCGATAGCAGAGCATCCAAAGCTCAGCTGTCCCACAAAATTCACTCTAATTGGCAGAGTTAACTTAACCCGATCACACATGTCTCATATCTCTTAATTGCATAAGCAAGTTCTTCCTTTACATCTGGCGTACACCTATAAAAACAAACAAAAAAAACAGATGTGCAGACCTCGAACAAAAATTAAGCCCCAAATCACTGATTTGACTCGTTTCTTAGCAACTATTACCCAAATAAGATTACGCGAGTCATGATCTTTGCTAATGAGACTCTTTAAGACAAACTGTCACACAGCAAGACTCCCCAGACAAGCCTAATCAGCATCCTGCAGAATTGTAATTACCCTGAAATAGTATGGTGCTAGGATTCAACCCATCATCCCCAAATCAGATGGTTAGATGGTGCTATGCAGTTGCCAGAAATGATCGCCTAAAGAACACGAACAACAATGGGAAAATAGAAAAGATCGACAGAACATTATTCGAACAGATTAGTCTGCATGAATGTTTTAAGCAAACAAAACTGTTCTCTCCGATTATAAGTGGCAAGGTAGTATGATCGATTCTTGAAACATTTACATTAAATTAATTAAACATAGTAAACAATAAATTAATAATAATGTTTTCGCTTTTGCCTTGATTTCACATGTTTCTGTAAACATTTCGTGTAAATTATTCTAAACGAAAGAAAAACGAAAGACAGTTTTTTTACAGTTGTTTTTGGATGAATCAAAGTCGCTTTACAAGGCAAAACAATTCTCTCTCTCTCTCTCTTTCTCTCTCAATAACATCCTATCTAGGTCAGGTTGTAGGTGCAAAATGAGCAAACAAAACCAGTAACGGAGCTTGAGTAAGATGACAGTCCTGCACTAGCTGCGTTTAACTGTCCAACTGTCCTTTTTAACATTTCCCACTACAATTAAGAGAAATAAAATGTATCTAGTCCCCTATATACCCACATTAGTTCTACATCTAGACCATTCCTTCTGAACACTAAATAAATAAATCATGTTACTCCTTTCAACAATGAAAGGTCTCGTTCAAAAAAAGAAAAAAAATATTATAGATTCAAAGAGCGCAGTAGTTTTAATCTTTTATTTAGTGGCCACCTTCACCCCTACAAACCACCAATCTTTTAAAAAATTAATCACAGGTCAGGAAATGGTTCAAAAGTGTAGAGTACATCAGTTCAGATGACATACATAAAGATGTGCTAATCAGAATTATATTGTTTTTCCATAAGTGATGACATCCTGCATAATGTAATTTTTATTGTAACCACAAAATATAATCCCAGAACCAGACCTTTATTTTTATCTACATTAAACAGGAAGGTGCAGACTACACAGCACATGAGTGAATCACTACTACTGATAAATTAAATCCTACATTCCCCTTAGCAAACGCCTGTGCATTGTATGAATAAGGAATGTTGTGTGGTGAGAGGATGTGCTCAAAGTCACTTGTCCCAAGAGTGCTGGGCCTCAGTCTGAACAAAAGACCAACCCCCACCCTCCCAGGACATGTTTTGTTAAACAACTACATCCTTCATTTGAAAAGATCATATGCCTCTTTATGCTCACTAACGGAGCTGAGCTTTGTGTACAGCACTCTTCTAATTAATCCAAATGGCAGCGCAAATGCTTTGGCAGCAGATGGATTTTAACATCATATAATTTGTATACATTACACAAAAACACAAAAGAACAATGTGTAACCAGATGCTATTTAGAAAGAAGATACATCATAAACTTGTCACTGTGAGTGCATTTTTGCAACTGTTAATTTTCTAATGTGTTGAATCTCATAAATGAAACAGCACACTTCAATGCAACATTTTATTTCTTCTGACAGAAGAAATTCTATGAAGCAGCCCAAACTAGCGGTTCTTATTTTTTAAAGACCAAAACATCAAGCTTAACCACATTTAATTATATTCAAGGTGAAAGAAATATAATTTACTGACAAAACAGTCACTGATAATTTTGCATCTACGGTTGTTGCATGTTTTTAGACTGTATGAGAAAACCAATGCAGACCTGGCAAACAATACAAAAATCTATATATAGGGGCCTGCACTGTTCCACCAGGGGAAATAAACATCTTTTGCTGTAAGGTGATAGTGCACTCAACTAAACCAATACTTGGCCCCTGATATCCTTTACTGATCTCTAAAGAGACCAGGGCCACATTTCTACTAGCATTTTGTATATATGCCAGTTTTATACAATTACAATCTGAGCAGGATATAATTTACTTTACCCACCTTCTGTTATTAGATTTACAACAATGTCAGCTATTGTGAGCAGCATGTTGGAATCCAATCAAACTTAGAAATTGATAAACACGTGTGCTCTTTAGATAAAATTTGAATCTATGAACAAAACAGACATTCCTAATGATAAAATCTCGCCAATGATCAAATAATTACAGTAGTATCCTAAGTAAGTAGAACGTTTGGCTATCATCGTAAAATCAAATCCCATCGTTGCCATGCGTCCACTGTTGGACCCCGCACAATTGCTGATCCTCAGCGTCGCAACAGATGGCATATGTGACTTTTGTTGTGCGTTGTATATGTGACTAACATATTACATTAAATTACATATCAAATTAGAAATTTCCAGAGATTGAACACAAAGGTTCCTGTTCCTGAACAAAGGTTGACGAACATTTACAAATATATTTCCTGGCACATTTGCCAGTAGCAGATGAAGTTGCAGCATGGAAGGACACCGCCCTGCTTCTGCTGGTAGAGAAGCAACCAGAAACTCTGCGCTTTTACACAGGACGGAAGAGGAAGTCTGGCTTCAATGCAGAGACTATAAAAAGTCATGTGTTCATCCAGTTTGACTACGAATCTGCATGATTCAGATGATGGATGTCTGAACAATGAATCCACATCAGAATCTGACTTCAGTCGGTTACACATATAATGTAGACAATCACGATCACTAACTCAAAAGCGCTGGGTTGTTTCATCAGCAATTAACAGGACGTACATAAATAAAAATCACACATCATTATGACATTCATACTATGCACAATGGCTAACGGTGTAATAACAGAGTAATACACAATTTTATTCATCCGACACTGTAGTTCACCCCGACTATTAATGTTGATTAGATGTTGATTCGAACTAAGCATGTTTAATAAAAGAGAAACATGAAAATCCCAGACATTCATCAGAACACATGAATTAGCCTTTGTGACGTCGCACAAAGTTGGACGCATTTCCCACCCGTTTTGACAACAAACCCCGCCTCCCCCGTTCAAACACGCACGCACATTCGCGGGATTCTATCCGAAAAACCAATACCGACCAATCACAAAGCAGGAGGCGGGTTCACGAAAACAGGTAGGAAAAATCAAGCTAGGAATAATTGTGTCTAGACGCTTGTAGGTTTTAAATCGGAAGTTGGAAAAAGTTAGCTATGATACGGTCTGTTAAAAAATAATTATTACTTTTAATTTAATAAATTTAATAAAAAATAGCCAAGAATTGTGAGCTTTAGGTGCAACGCTGGGTGACATTAGAAGTTTTGGAGATGCTAACGCAAATTACAAGATGAATTATATAAATGTAAATATAAAACTACAAATTATTCCCTAATAGACTGTGTTAAAGAATGTTCATTGGTGGCTTTTAATCACTTTAATAACAATAACTAAAATGTCAACACGTTGAAGCCCAATTCAGTTCAATAAACGAAGTTTATTACTTTGATCGAACTGATTAACGTGTGGAAAACAATTTATTAAATAAACACAAGAATACAGACACGTTTATAATGATTTAACATCGGCAATGACTTTACAGTTTATTCACAATAATTGCCTGCTAATCGAAAATCTACTTAAATTTTTGGTTTGTCGACCTGAATCAAAATGAAGCTTAATGAACATTTTAATCAGTCTGAAATGCTGCATTGTGATCGACACGCTATTAAACCCATTTAATTAAAAACAGGCCAGAAAATTATTAAAATCAATACAAATTGGGTCGTATTAATGTTCTACGTTGTGATTCAGTAACTGTGACACCACTTATTTTAATACAATTACACGATCGCAACAACTTTATTATATATATATATAAAATATTATATATTCCTTTGTTATAGTAAAACTTTAAAATATGGGCGCCAGTGAATCAGTTCAGAGAATCGATTCTTTCCCCAAATGACACCCGACTGATTCAGACAATACCTGATAAATATTCATCTCCGGTTCTGAACAGTATAATACAAACTATAATAACAAAACAGCTCTCGTGTTGTAAACTATAACCAGTGACGATAGACACAAATTAATTTACTTGCGTCTTTACTTATGACTAGAACATCTAGAAACTTCTAACTTCACTACAGTGACAAGTTTTTCACCGCCAGCGTTAGCAACATAGCTTACCCGCCGAGAGCAGCCGAAATCACCGCGACGCGTCTCAAAACGCTATCGGACCGTTTTCCAATACAAAAAGAAGAATATATTAAGTTGTAAATGTTAAAATGTGCTTACCGTACAATTACAAGGACTCTGTTTAACCGGGGGGGAAAAGTCTACAGACCAGCGCGAGCTTCACTGACTGCTCAATGGCGCGAGGAGGGAGCGGCGCGAGCAGACTCACACTTCCGGGAATAGAGGGTGCGCGTGCATCTCCGCATGCGCAGAACAGAGAAAGGGACGAGTGCCCAGATCGAAATGGCGTCCAACACTGATCAGTCAGGACAGGCACCATCGTCCAAAAACATGAGAGTGAACTGTAAAGTTGTAAAAATGAATTCATATATATCAAGTGTGATATCAGCCCTAATTTAATGTGTTGAATTATATAGATTGTGTCATATTTTTCAAGAATAAGAAAGCAAAAATAAAAACTTTGGAATTAACTGAAGCTTATAAAATCGTTTCTGTAGAATAAATTAATGTAGATTGTATGTTTATGCGCAATGTCCCGGTATATTACAGCACAATATCATGCATTTACTATATTAAATGCATTATTTTTACTCATTGTTGTGAAGAAATGGTGCTAAATAAAATAATTATAAAAAATGGTAGTGTCTTGACATATAAATACTCTTATGAACAATACTTTGGTACAACAAAAGTATATTCTTTTGAATAACTATTATCCGAATAACGTTTTCAACATTTACGTGCAAAAAAGATGTACTTTTAGGTTTGCTGTGTCAGCTGAGTGGTTTGTGAGGAACAAATATAACAGAAAACTGTCGAAAGAAAAGTCATAGTAGAAGCAATTGTTTGCATGGTTTTCTGGGTAACCTGGGGTGACCCCACAGTCCAAAGACAGACAAATTGTCTACACTGAGACGGACCTTTGTTTGTCCATGTACCTAGCTACAGGCAGGCAGACAGTACAGGTGTTCAGTGTATTCCTCCAGTGTTCTACCATGTTCATAAGATTAAACGGTGGTGAAGCTAAATGGAACAAAAACATTTACTGTTAAATTGCTTCAAATGTATTTGCCTAAAATTACTGTAAATACACAAAAGTACATTTGATTTAGTGACCAATATGTTCAGTAGGTCACACAAACAGCCGTATTTAATTGTGTAATAGGACAATTCCATTCAATTGTTTGTGCTACCCACTTTGGCATAGTTAGACAATTCAGAGAATAACTAGTTAAGTCAACTACAGCACAGATCATTTGGATAAAAAAAGTGGCAAATAGAACACATAACCAAATATTCTGCTACAGTTTACCTGCCCTCCAACCTAATCATTTCAATCAGTGTGTCATTACACATCACACCATCACATGAGGTTTCATTGTTTTTAATCAAACGCATGAGCTGATGACTTGTGTACAGAAATTGTTCTAATAGTCACATGAGCAACCAGGACAATTCCCATGACTCCATTCAAAACTCAACACAAGCTGCACATTAAGAGAAGCGCCGTCACAGAACGCCTCAGTTCCCTCAGTACAAAACATGGTGCAAACATAGCATCCAAACAAGCGCTGACAAATATTAAAATGGTTATTGCCTATACAATGAAAGTAAACAAAAGTATATACAGAGAAGAAAGCCAAGTCATTGGATGGAGTGTACTGCAGGCTTTATTACAAGGGTCTACAAAGAGGGCAAAAATACAAATTCCATGGGTGTCCTACAGTCACTCAACTAAAAACAAATAACGGTAAAAAAAGAAAAAAAAAGGGTCTTAAAAGGAGAGAATGAGTACACAAATTTAAACTTTTAAAGACAAGTGTAAAACGTCTGATATTTCAAGATGTAATAAGCAGGTCTCCATGCCAGAAGCCAGGAATGGCGAGTCATCTAACTGGTGTCCATCTATATAAAATAGGAAAAAAAGTATTAATAACAATAAAACCCGACGGCATTTAAAAGCAAGCTAGAGGAAAACTGACAATTAGGAACATACTCTGGCATTGTAGGCGTCTAGCTGTGCATCTAATTCCTCTGCTGAAAGCTGCGTTTTGTTATTGGCACGCCCCCCTCGGCCCCGTCCTCTGAGCCCACCGCCGCCACGACCACCCCTGCCTCGCTGAATGCCACCGAACCCCATTCGGTTTCTGTTTATGCCACCACTGACCCCTCCGCCGCCACGATTCAAACTGAAAATACAAATAATGCTGTTTAGAATGGCAGATTAAGTCATGGCAACAAATTGAGCATAGGAAATCAAGAGCATAGGACAGCATACCTTGGCACTGGATTTCGCCTCTGAGCATCAATCTGTGACGTGACTAGCTGAATGTTCATTGGACGACCTGAAAGTAAAAAAAATGTCAGATTTGAAAAACCACATGTTACCATTATAAATAAATAAAAAGCTATCACCATAACCATACACTCATAACTCACCATCAAGTGGAACACCATTGTACTGTTTCATTGCTTTCAGAGCATCAGCTTTCCTCTCAAAGTGGACATCTGCCGTGCCAAGGCTGCGCCCTGAGCGATCATAATGAACAGCAGCCTTCTTCAGAATGCCGAACTCTGCAAAAAGTTCCTGTAGAAGTATACAAAATTAAGCTTTACCCTGCAAAATATTACAAACAAACAGCCAACCAGACAGTTAAAATACCTCAATGTCTGCATCAGAGACACCAAAGTCAAGATTGGACACAAGAAGCTTTCCTCCAGTTTCCACGCCTCCGCCACCACCAACGCCGCCACTGGCAACACCGGTGCTGAAACCGTTGTCGAACATGTCATGCTGCCACTTGTCGGGGAGCTGCTTGGGCTGCAAGAGACGAAAGAACGCACCTGCTGACTTCGGATCCCAGCTCAGTCCACTCGGCTGGGTGCTGGGGCAAGCAGGGGAGCTCCACCTCAACTAGGCTGGTGCCAACCGGATCCGCCGTCTCCAGCAAACCCTGCCCACCCCACCACTACACACAAGTAGATGGCAGCACATGCACAGTTCTCGTGTTCACGTGTGAAGATCGTGATCATGTGAATTTAAACCAAATCCTTGTTTTGCTTAGAATTAGAGAGAACGGTGATAGTTTAGGGATTAGCCCGATGGTCTAACGAAGGGATGTCCAACCAGAGCCACGAAGGGCCGGTGTGGCTTCTGGTCTTTAGTCCAACCAACCCAGGAGGTCACATGATCAGCTGGTTAACTAAGACCAGCTAATTAAACTAGTGAAATCAGGTGTGTTCTGATCCGGTTAGAATAAAAACCCGCAGCCACACTGACCCTTTGAGGATCCGTTTGACACCCCTGGTTTGGAGGATCCAAACTATTAACCAGCCATAAGGGCAACTAATTATTTCACAGATTTATATCGACTGAAGAGACTAAAGTTGTCGTTCATTCAGTCCATAAGGTCTGGTGTGAGTTCTAAGACCTGAAGGACCATTTTTAACGTTCTCCACAAGATTCGTTACAACATCTGGCTCAAGAAACTAGATACTCGTGTTTCAGTCGTCAACGAGCTGCCAAAAAAGACCAAATTATGCCATACAGCGTTACGGCTGTTGAGTTGCGTCTACTGGGTGGACGTTGGAGGATCGGTCGGAACATCTCCAAACATCTGCCGCTCTTGTTGGATGTTCTGGTCCACCGTGGTCAGTATCCATCACGGCTCACTTGACGCACATGCAACAGACGAGTTACTCTGTATGATCCAATCGAATCCTGCATATCCCAGCTTCTTCAGCAAGCCAAGGTCAGAGCACGGGTCATCTCTTGTTGGCCCCCGAGCGGCTTACTCAAGGGCCCGACAGTGCCTGCATGCCAGTGCATGCTTTATGATGTTTGGTAAATGAAACAGGATGGATGTGAAACGGTAGGTGCGGGTATAGCAGTGTTTAACCACAGGAACGCAAATAGTAGTTCAAAGCGATGTGTGTGCGTGTGTGTGTGGGGGTGTGTGTGCGCTCAGGATGAGGGCAGAGTCTCAAGGGGTGCATTGAAACTTTAAAGGAAGGCAGTTCATAAACACATGCTTGGTTTTTATATCTCTAATGTTTACAGATGTTTGAAATTTGACGCGAGTCTCTTTCAACCAGACGACAACGATGAATCTGTCAGTGCGGTCAGAACGTACCAGGCAGGCCGGCATCACAGTTCTGTAATCGACATGTGCCCATCGATCTCACCACACTACCCAAGACACCATTATTTCCCCATAACTACACTATCGCCATCATTATTACTATTTTCTTTCCACCCACAGCACTTATTATAACGACGGCCGTATGTTCAGAGTCTCACCGGTAATGAAGTCGGAATTTAAACGCCCCCATGAGACATGCGAATAGCATTTCGGAATGGCCACCAGACGTATCAGCGAGCGACATAGTGCCACCTTTTCTAAAAACTCTACCTGTCGGTGCTCTTGATAATGACGTGGTTGTTGGTGTTTATTGTTTTGGGACGTCGTACACAAATTCAATCATTAATTATATTTATTAGATAAATATATCAGACGGAAGTTTAAATGAACGACTTAAAATTGTGCCAATAGGTTATTCTTCTGCAGGGGTCACCAACGTGGGCCTGTTCTAAAAATAGCTGCATATTTTGCATCTTGATATTTATGTTTCCTACCTTGTTAAATTCTTGTGAGAAATCATTGACATGATCAGCATCTTCACATAGATGAATATCATTCATTATTAATAGTAACATGTC
>JAOUQU010000017.1:1759388-1773374 GCA_028566735.1 Ammoglanis amapaensis | reverse complement strand
AGGCCCGCGGGCGACTCATGAGGTCCTCGCGGGCGACCTGGTGCCCGCGGGCACCACGTTGGTGACCCCTGATCTAGGGTGTGTGTTTGTAAAATTGATCTGTTTATCTTACTCCTTCTATCCTATGAAGTGCCGTGTATAGGGATGTAAAGATACAGTTTACCCATGATGCTTTCACAAACATCTAATTGAAGACACATGATTATCTCAACTAAGATTCTTTCTGCTATTTTGTCTAAGGATATTTTGGATCAGCCATGGCCTTGTGGTTTAAAAACTGGATTTATGATCTGAGGGTTGTTTGATTTTTACAGCTGACGGGCTCCACGACTGAAGTGACCTTGAGCAAGGCACCCATAGGGCCTTTATACAGCCAACTAGTGTTTTTATATGCAAGTTTCACTTCATGGATTGGGCTGAATGCGGTATCAATTTCCTTTGCACCGTTATATCTTTAGTACTAAGAGTGTGTGTATCTAATTTTTTTTTTAGTGATTCACAATGCCCATCGTGGACAAACTAAAGGAGGCCCTTAAACCGGGCCGGAAAGATTCTACAGACGAGACGGACCTGAATAAGCTGCTCTCCTCTTCTGCCAAAAAAGTGCTACTGCAAAAAATCGAGTTCGAACCAGCCACCAAGGGGTTCGGCTACCAGTTGGAAACACTTAAGACCAAATACGTCATCCTGAACCCCAAAAATGAAGCCATTGTGGTACAAAGATCGACAGAACCCACTCCTATAAAGAGGCAAGGTGAGGTCAAGCCAACAGTGAGAATAATTCTGTCATGATCTGGGAAGCGTACGGGTACTGGTAGTTGTTAAGGGTTACGAAATGTTCACATTGGATGGACCAAATCCTCCGTCTCTGTTTTATTTTGTAAGGAGTAAAGGGAAGTTTCGGAGGACTAATTGGGATCTTATTCTGATCAAGGTATTTGACATCTTGGCGAAATCTGATCCGAATGACCGTGTCTGTTTCTACAGGTTCAGAAGGCCTGAGCGGTGGGCAGGGCGATGGCATCCCAGCACCGCAGAAACTCCTCTTTCCAGGGAACAAACTCTCCATGAAGTGGGAGCGTGTGTACCGGGTGGGAGCCGGTCTCCACAACCTGGGCAACACTTGCTTCCTTAATTCCACTGTGCAGTGTCTTACCTACACGCCGCCGCTCGCCAACTACCTGCTGTCCAAAGAGCACAGCCGCTCCTGTAAGTACACACTCGTCTAACAACCATGTCCAAGCCAGACCCTACCTGGACTACAGGTCCTTTCTTTGTCTAGTTTAACCAGTGAACTTGTGTAATGAATACATTTTGTGTTTCTCATGAATTGTAATCTAACGTCAATGGTCTCGTTCAGGTCACCAGCCGGGATTCTGTATGATCTGCATTATGCAGAACCACATCATTCAAGCCTTCGCCAACACAGGAAACGCCATCAAGCCCGTGTCCTTCATCCGAGATCTGAAAAGTAAGATCACGTCAGTTCCTGGGTGACCAGTGATCGTACTGTTAGGTGGCGTTCCAAGAAAACGATTCACCCGTGTGACTCAGCCATATCAGGAAGTGTGTGTAGTGTGTGTGATTAGATTAGACAGTCTGAATTAAAGATTTAGTCATAAGCCATATCCTCAGAGAAAGCTTGTCAGTGATTTGTTGTAGCACGTTTGAGGTTACGCACCGGTCTCCGTTTCGTTTCCGATCACCGATTCCTTTTTTTTTTTTTTTTCCGGTCTCAGAAATTGCACGTCACTTTCGTTTTGGCAGCCAGGAGGACGCTCATGAATTTTTACGCTATACCATCGACGCCATGCAGAAGGCGTGTCTCAACGGCTACCCGAAGTAAGATACCCTCCTGTTCGGTATACGCATGGGATACGATCCACTATGGCAAAAAGAAACAGTTAATTGTGATGATTTTCTGCTTTTCTGTGCAGGTTGGACAGGCAGACACAGGCCACCACGTTGGTCCATCAGATATTCGGGGGCTATTTGAGGTCAAGAGGTGAGATTTAAGCTCGCATACAGCCGTGGTGGTTCGTGATCAGAAGGTTCTCTGTTTGATTCCGAGAGTCGATGGGTCATGACTGAAGTGTCTTTGAGCACGGCAACGAACCCCCTAACTGCTCTCCGGGCACCGTGGTTAGGACTGGTGGCGTTGTGTACTCACTGCTGCCCCCTATTGTGTATTCACTAGTGTGTGTAAAAGTCTGGGTTCAATTCGAAAGAGAAATTAAGAATTATTCAGTGGTGAAAAAGTATTGTAATATTATATAATATTATAATATAAAAAAAATTATATCTTAAATATTCTTTTACCCTGTTTGGTTAAAAGTAACTATGGTTTATATTTTAAATGTGATTTTTTTTTTTTTTACCTGGCTAGATTTATAGACCAGTAACTTTTATTTAAGTAAAGAAACTATAATAGTACAGAATTATATGATATTACGTTATATATTACAATAATTAGTACTCTTTGAGCATTTGCTTTTAGTGACGTTTAATAATCCACATTGCCCTCTTGTGGCAGCCTTATGAAATGCCTGAAAAAGTAAACACACTTCTGATTTGTTTGTTTGTTGCAGTTGGTAAATTTACTTAAAGAATGATAAAATTATACTTTTGTATCTGTGTGACTGATGAGCAGAGTAAATGCAGTTATTTTTTTGTATCAGTTTGATTGGCTTGAAGAACATTTTAATGTGTTCACCCATCAGATTTGTTTCTTTTGTTCTTTCAGTGAAATGCTCCATTTGTAAAAGTGTATCAGACACGTATGACCCGTACCTGGACATAGCCATCGAGATTCGGGTGAGTTTAATATGGAAGAAAATTGTTAACTCATTATTTGGATTGTATATGCAGGTTGTTTTGCTCCATGTGTGTGTGTGTGTGTGTTTTTTTTACACTCAGCAAGCAGCCAACATCGTCCGGGCCCTGGAGCTTTTTGTCAAGCCGGACGTTTTGAGTGGGGAAAACGCGTACATGTGTGCCAAGTGAGTGTCTTTTGATTGATGGAGTGCCCTCCACCCCATCTTATTTTACTAGTACGAACACTATATTGAGAGTATTTTTGATCTTTCTCCAGGTGTAAGAAGAAAGTACCGGCGACAAAACGGTTCACGGTTCATCGGACATCCAACGTGCTCACACTTTCTCTTAAACGATTCGCCAACTTCAGCGGCGGAAAGATCACCAAGGTTCGAACCCCATCGACTCTTCATTTCCACTCATCCGTCTGTGCTTGTGAAATGACTCAATACTTTTCTAATCCCAGGATGTCGGCTACCCGGAGTTTCTAAACATCCGTCCTTACATGTCTCAAAACTCAGGAGAGCCAGTAATGTATGGGCTTTATGCCGTCCTAGTGCATTCTGGGTACAGCTGCCATGCTGGACACTATTATTGCTATGTTAAGGTAAGCGTACTGGTGAAACTCGACTCTTGTTCAAGTTCGTTCCTCCGTTCTGGACCTTTAAACTTCGAGGGTAGGGCACTTGGTTCGACTCCCCCTACAGGCCTGTTCGGTTTAGATGTTCTGCTGTTTTTTAGTTCTTTATTTTCAGGTTAAATGTGGAGGAATAATTCCAGTGTGTGTAAAAACTAAATGGGTGAAAAGAGTGTTTTATATTCGAAAGCAATTTTTTATGAGGCTCCCCCTACAGGTTGGGAGTAAGTGTTCAGTAAGTAAAGACGGTGCTGCTGTTAAGTCACTTAGTGAGCTTTAAATTCCAAATCAAGAGTCCTAAACGACTGATGGATTTGGTACTTCGAAAACATTTAGTGATGCCCAGTTTTATTTTTGTACCTCTGCACGTTTTGTCCTCTGTGGGTCCATTTGACTTCGTGTTAAACTTGCTTGTATAACTCTCACGCTATCCGTCTCTTTGCCCATAGGCCAGTAACGGCCAGTGGTACCAGATGAACGACTCTATGGTACATTCCAGTAACATCAAAGTCGTGCTCAATCAGCAGGCTTACGTCCTCTTCTACCTGAGGTACGACTCTCCTCCTGCACTCACTCTACCTCCTCACATTTGAAGTACTCGTGGCTGACCGTGAACACCCTTTGTGCTGTAGGATTCCCGAAAAGAAAAACACAGATGGTTCTAGCGCCAAGCAGAACGTAGCACATTCGATGAAGAACAACATGACCCCCGAGCAACTGAAGAAGATCCCACTGAACGGGTCTCTGTCCTCGCCACAGGTCACCAAAGTAAGTAAAGAAAATACGTGTTTATATATCATACGCACACGTTCCCTATACATATCTGCTTTCCTTAGTATTACATTTGACATAATTATGCTCTAGGACCTCACAGATGTTCATATACTCATCACAACCACCAAGAAGCGACTAATTATGGGTGAATTCTGAGTTTATGAAACGAAACGTAGCAATACGGTCACAAAAAAGTCAAGAACTCAGTTGTTTTAAAATTATACACACATAAATAGCAGCTAATGTCAGTGAATGAAGCGAATATATGTAACGTTTATGAAATTATTCATTAAAAGGGGGTAAACAAAAGCAAGTTATAAGATACGGATTAATGGCTCTATGCTTGGTTTATTTATTTATTTACTGGAGGGCATCTTCAATCCAGTATTAATCCAAAAGTCCTTTTAATTGTCGTTTGTATCCTCTTTTTATACAGAAGGTGGACACCGCTCAGCTGAGGAAGATCCAGTCAGTGGACGGCGGGCTGGGCGTACCCGTGGCCCGCAACGGCTCATCCATCCAATCCCCCAAACTGGCTAACGGCACACCGAGGGTGGCGGGCGGCCCGACGACGATCATCGACGAGCCAACCAAGAAGCTAAAGAAGCCAGTCGCTCAGCAGCAGAACCGCTCAGCTCACCTTCCGGCATCCACCAACGGCCTGGACAAAGGGAGCGGCGGTGAGAGACGTAACCTAGCATCGTCTACCTCGCTTAAGTCTCTGACATCAGAGTCCTCATCAGCGGACGCCTCCTCCGAGTCCAAGGTATCATTATATTTTAGCGCTGTAGGAAGGGAGTTTCAAATTTACCCTCACAAAGGGTGTTTATACCAATCCAAAACCTTAGTAGTACTAGTTTTATTTAGTCTGGCCGGTTCGGGATGATGAATGTACTGGTTTCGCATTCCCCAACCTCTGTCGTTCCATGGACTGGTTTCAAAAAAGCATTACTGTAAAGATTTATACTTATAAACGTATCTTTTAATACTGTTTAAGAATAGGTACACTTTATTTTTAATGTTATAAGTGTCCGATTTTTAAATCCTTCCATCCACCCATCGTTCCTTCTTTTGTTTCCTCCACCATATTTACCTTTTCCCCCTTTTATTCTTTTCTTTCCATCAGCCATCTTGTCTTTTATCTTTCCTGCCTTCTTATCCACGTGCTTTAATATGCTTCTGTATTATTTACTATTACATAAATTAATTAAAATGATTTATTTGTTTGTTAAATAAAACATTTTTTGTTTTGTCATATAATCCAAATTGTACATGATGGGTTAATAATTCATGTTTTGGCTCCTATACGATGTAAAACGAGACTTTGGTGCCACCTAGCGGTAACGGTTAAAAACACCCTGAACAGAAACTGTAAAACCACTAAAAGCGATTTCTTATGAAGTCTTTATTATTTTTTATTTGATGCGTAATCCTGCAAGGGTTGGGCACCACTGGACTAGTCGACCAGTCAGTCATGATGATGTGACTTCTGACCCTCAGGATTCGATCGGTACCAGGAGTGCTCCTGTGGGAGTTGTTTCCAGTCCTGTCAAGAGCAGACCGAACGGAGCGTCCTCCCCAGCTAAAAGTCTAGAGCGACTCGCTCCTGACGAACCGAAGTCAGCAAAGCTGAAACCTCCGGCCCTCACCAACATTGCAGCTGAACTCACCAGCACTATGTCGCCCCCACCCGCCAAGAGACTGGCACTGTCCGCCAAGAAGGTGAGTGGTACGAGGACTGCCATAGCAGGGTTTGTACAGTCGGGCTGAGCAATATGTCCAGCTTCAAACCGGAAACGATGACCGAGCGTGTGAAGACTTGATGCTCCGTCTTAATGACCCACGTAACTAACGCATGGTATTTGCGTAACCGCGTGATGTCACATGATTTACTTACATCATCTCGACTTAACCTCGGTTTTACCGTAAACGATATGTCGCACACGATTAAGGCTGATTTTATATTTCTGTGTCGACTCGGCATCACCGTGACGACAATTTTCCTTTTACAGTTCAGTATCGAGATGATTGGCACCGCAAAGTAAATCACTAACATGGCGCTAGAGGGCGTCGAGTTTCTGAGGGTACTCTCGCGTTTGTGTTTACTCTCCGGTCTTGGCGACGACCGAGAAAGGTCCCCGTCGTAGCTTTTAGCTGATCAATATTGATTAAGGATCGAATGATTTGAAATGTTGCCTTTGAAACGAAGCATAAACATTAAGACACCGCCGAATGCAGAGAGAGGATACGTTAACTACAAGCGTGCTTGGTGCATTATTGCTTTCTGAGTCCTGTAGTGTTCTCACTCGCGTCCTTGCAGGCGCTCTGTATCGTCTAAAGTCGTCTTTAGACTCTTTTAATTCCATTACGCTATTGCTCAGTCCTGTTCCCAAAGATGATATGTGTTGGCCTGCTGCCCCCTACCCCACCCCCCCTACCCCGAGTACTCCCCTCTACTCCTTTCCAGTAGATATTCCTTCGTTTCTGCTTTTTTAGCGTTTGTGCTGAACTGTGCGGCGCTCGATTCTCTCCGTTTGTGTGTCCGTACTGTTGTTTAAAGTCGATTTTTAGAATTTCTTTGTATTCCTTCGGCTCTTTTTTTCTCTAACGGTTCTAATTTTTCTCTGCCATTGCCCTCCCCCCCCATCTTCCCCTTCCTCAACCTCATTTTTGTTTGTATTTTGATTATTCCTGATCATTTTACTCTCACGTCCGGATCCCTCGAACCTCGTCACATCTGGTTGGCTGGGGTTCATTTTCTTTTTGTTTCTTTTTCTTTTTTTCGACCACCAAGTTTTTATTTATGTCAATAACTGCAGGCCAGTCCCAGTCCCAGTCGGAGCCCGATCATCAGCAGCAACAGCCACCGTCGCAGCACTGAGGCTCCGCCCTCTCCATTGCATCGTCAGTCCTGTGTTTCTACGTCTTCAGCTCTACTCCATCCACTGACCCCGTCTTCACCTCACCAGCTCCACAGGTATCAACGGCTTATATGTGTTTATTTTGGTTCCGAGTGCTGTAGTGTTTACTGCCAAGGGGAAACGTCACTGTCGATCTGTGCTGGCGGAGTGTCCCTAAAAAGTGCCCTTAGTGTTGGTCGTAAAGCAAGACTAGTCACCAAGTGCAAGTGCTTCTTTTTATTATTCTACAGACAGAAAGAGGGGCGAGAGAACCTTTATTCGTCGTATTCAATCAGTAGTAAACAAATTAATGACCTAAAAGTCTGCTTTTAATATAGTGGTGGTTGTTGTTGTTTACATTACAGGATCTCATCACATTCTGCCAAGCCGCCTTCTCACATGCCTCATTTTTTTAAAAACACAACCCCCTTCAAAGTACCCTCCTCTGTCCCCACTCTCTCTACTCCTTCTAACAACCCCGGACCAGGTCTGACCCCGCCGAGCATCGATTCCGCTCCAGGGTCTGCTAACGGACTCACCAGCCCCCTCTCGAGCAAAAAGAAGAAGAAAAAGAAGCGTCGCCACTCCGAAACCGAGACCCCCACCATACAGATTCCTATCCAAACGAAGCAGGACCTGCTACCGCCGGAACTCCGGGCCGAACACAAGAAGCTCAAGAAAAGCAAGAAGAGGAAACTGGAGGGGAAGCAGAACGGCGCCGAGGCTCACCGAGACGAAGGTCAGGAGGACGACTGGTGTCTCGGAGAGACGTGGAGGATTAAAACGGGCGACGAAGCGCCTGCGGGAGGGTCCGAAAAGAAGCCTCGATCAATCAAAGAGTCCGAAATGTTCCAGAATAGTTCTATAACACAGTCACCAAGCCTGCAAGGTTCTACTGAGAAGGAGAAGAAAAAGAAGAAGAAGAAAAAGTCTAAAGAGAGCAAACCTGACGCTGTTGAGAGGTTTGCTGGATTCTTGTAATATTGATTTGTTCTCCGAATCATCGAGATTATTTCATTTCTGTCTCTTCATTTTTACAGAACAGACGTACCTCAGACGGAACGTGATCTGGATGCACCGGATAAATTAAGGAAGAAAAAGAAGAAAAGGAAGATGGAGGACGCACAGCAACAAGAAAGCGCAGAAGAACATCCGGATAGTACGGAAGAAAAACCGTGTTGTTTGACCAAAACCAGTCCAGGTAGCGGTGCGTTTATCTTTGTGTTGTAACGATGCAAAGATTTTTAATTAAGGTTGTAACACTACACGCCACCCTTGACGCCATATGACTTATCACTGAGTAACGCGTGTGTGTGTGTGTGTGTGAGAGAGAGAGAGAATTTGTGTATTATTTCAGCTGTATGTATGTAGCTTAATTGCATTTTTTTTGGTAAACTCATAGCTGCGGTGGTCGTGTGGGACAGTCGGGTCCAGGACGGTTACATGCGCAGCAGATGCTCCTCCGAATCTAAGCAGGGGTCTGGGAAAGAGTCTCGTCCTGCGTCTGCAGGCTGGGACGGTAGGAAGAGTTCGGATGTGGTCCAGGAGCTGCTGAAACACGCCTCGGATAAAGCGTACGGAACTGAAGGTCCGATTCTATTTACTTCGTTTTTTCTTTCTTAAAATTGCTGTTCTTATATTTAAATATTATATATTACTTTATTTTATAATATTTAACTCTCTAACAAACGTGCTTTTGGGTTCAGTCTTCAGTTGGGATGGCGATCGCTCTGCCGTCAGTAAAGACGCCGCGGAGGATGCTTGCAGCGCCAGATATGACACCGTAATCGACGAATGGGACGAGGAGTTTGATAGCGGAAAGGTGAGCTGATGCCCAACGTTTCACACCGTGTGCTTGTGTCCAGTAATAATCCGACCGGTTGCCTGGACAAAAGGCCGATTTGATACTTCGGCATCGCCTCAACGACGTCGTCGTCTTTTTATAGTTGTTACATATCAATCACTATGAAGTAATTCACTGCTACAACACTAGGGGGCATCGAGTTTCTGACGGTTCTGTCACACTGTTGTAGATTTTAGCCGAAGGCTCTTAAATGTTGTATCATGAAATGTTAGAGCATCGTTAACATCAAGTCACCATCATATACAGAGAGTGAATACTTTAACTACAAGTGTGCATGCTCTATTGTCCTGATGGATTCTGGTCTACATTGTTTTCACGTGTAATTAAAACACGTTAGGCAACACAAGGGCTGTGTGTATATTTCTCAAATCACATTAACATTTCCTACCAACTTGTAGGTAAAAAAAGTCAAGACCTTTAAAAAGGAAAGGAGGCGGAGTTTTAACGTCTTTCAGAAGATCCAGGACCGCCGCAATATGTGGTCCGTCACACCAGGAGGAAGACGGAACAGTTTCAGCAGTCGCTAATGACCTCAGCGGTGAGTAAAGAGGAAGATTCCTAATCAGGGTGATTAAATGACCGGTCCATACTGATATATATCTATATCTAACCTGCTCCGTTTCTCTTCCTGTTCCAGTTTAATCTTGTTCATGTTCTCCGGTTGGTTGGTTTGGAGAAGAATGTGCGGGATCAGTCCCGAAACGTTGGAGCCATACGTGACGTTGGTGTTTGAAGCAGATAAAGCGATGAGAACGACGACAACTCAGGAGTTTAAATCCAGCCTGGCTTGAAGCAGACCGGTGTACTGTGGCATTTGGGGGGGGGGGGTCGGCATAATAAAACAAATTGTAGTCTGAGATGAAATGCTGTACTTGTGTCCAGTGTAGGATTGAGGAGGACGAATCGCCCGACCTCAAAGTGGTGCTGTTGAGGGAAAGTGAAGTCACCTGGGTTATCAGTGATGAAATGTTAATGTCTTCTTTAAATGGATGGATGGTCCATGCATTGTTCTTAATTGTATTTTAGTTGATTTTTAAGAATTTAAAAGTCATTCCCCTTTTATGAGTCCGTAAGATATACAGTCTTACTCCAAAGTTTGGACACCCCTGGTCAAAGTTGATTTTGTATTTTTGTTTTTAATTCTTTTCTGGGTTGGTGTTATGGATTTGAAACTGAATGGCTACTATCGGCCCCCCGAAGCATCAACACTCAAACACAGTTGGGTTTCTGATGGAGGGAAAGGGAGGAGAGGGAGAGGGCCGAGAGCCAGCGCTCGATGACCATCATTTACCCTGCTAAGAAAATTAAATGGCAGTCGGCAAAAGGCCGTTTCAACAAAGGCGTGATCGTGGCGTGTGTACTAATTTGACAATGTTTTGTGACACAGCCACTGTAAATTTGATTCTCAATACATTTCTTCTTGTCCACTTTTTAAAAATCGTTCCCCATATCGGTTTATAAACAATTTAAAATGGCAGATTCTTTTACATATCGTGACATTTAGCTAAACAATTATTTATCTCTTCTGCAAAGACGAGTAAAATGGTCGTGGGAATTATGTCCTGTTTAGTTATCTTAATCTCAAAAAAAGGGAAACTATTGGAACCAATCAAAACGTTCTCGTACATGGGTCAGTCTTGTGTAAGGAGAGTCACACACTGATCCCTATGATTCCCAGTCTAAACTAGCAAAAGCTACAAATGCAGCAGTAATCGGGAAGTTGAACGTGCCTGCCTCTCCTCTTGTCTGTCTAAACGACAAGTTCCTAAACCTTACAAATAAATGTAAACATGCTCATTAACCATGGACGTTTTTTCCATGACCCAATTTATCAAGCGTGTCAATAAATTTTGAGCTAATTGTATGCAGTTATATTATATTTATGAAGCTTTTTGCACATCTGTATTGGTCTTATTGTTAGAACAGATGTAAAAAGTCATTTGGTACATAATTATTCGTCCATGTCGGCACAGGCTGCTGCGTTGGATTCCCTTCATCCAATCTCATTGAAACCATCAAGAAAGATGAATATTCGTGTAAATTCCATTCCGTATACCATTTTCTGCCAGTTTCTACTCTATGCAAGTCTTGACAGGTCTTTTTAGAAGCTCTCCCGTATCACCATCTTATCCATTTTCTATATCCAGAGCTAGAAACATGTCTGGAATTGTACTATACCGCTTTAGGACAGAACAAAAGATCTTATTCCAGATGCTTAACCACAGAAACTATTAGAGAGTTAATATGTGTTAAGACGCTTTCTAAAACTAGAAAGATTGTAAAGGTCTCATGTGTTCTGTGACTAAATATTCTTGTAGAATTACACCCCGAAATACTTCCATTTTAGAATTATTGCCTTGAATGAATTCAATAGTCAATAGAAGTTGAAAATGGTCTGGTTCATCAGTTTAAAGCAAGCTGCTTATTTAATGCAGTGTAACGTCGTTCAGAAATTGAAGCCTTGTATATTTAAAGACTGTAGGATGTTCTCAGAGGGCAGATGTAAATGTTTTTGAGTTTGTGTCTGGAGGAAACTCAAGAAGAACCGTGAGTTCTGTAGAATGTGTTCTTAAATGTCTCCGAATTTTTTTGTAGACGCGACACATTGTCTCATGTCCCATCCCATCTGCACCAATGGCTCTGCACCTTTGTATAGCGCCTTTTCAAAACTAAGAGACGTCCGACATTGAGGATGAAAGAATATAAATATACTTGTGCAATAAAGTTGTGATTTTTTTTTGTGAAATGTTGACTTCGCATTCTACTTATGAATACTATCTATCAATGTCGTAACTGCACACTATGCATATGTACGTATATTACTCATGAATGCTATTTATGATTACATTTGTTGCAACAGATAAACAGAGAGACTGGAAGAGTCACCGAAAAACATAGAACTGGACGTCCCTTGGCCACATTTTGTGATTAGTGCTCTGTGGAACTAGATGATGGATGCTCTACGATTTCAGGCACATTTAAGGGAAGTGAGTGGCACCCAAGTATCTAGTCAGATTGGATGAAGGACCGGTGGGAACCAGTGATGAAAGTTGGTAAACGATGAGCCGAAATGATGACCGCTAACAGGGCTGGAGACGTTAGCCACCATTGCCTTTTACTGGTGGTGAAAGTGTGATCAGGTGTGTGTAGTCATTACTTCCCTGCTCTTTGTGGTACAGTGGCAACCCCATACAACTTGACTACCATGAAAAGATGGCAGTACAAAAAACGGACAAGGTTGCCAGATTGTAACTGATTTCGATCCCCAAAAAGTACAAAATCTGCCCCAAAGCACGAAACATTAGCCCAAACTAATACAGAACAAAACAATTGATAATGTTTAGGATGTCACCCGTTAAAGAGTCCCCACATTCGAAGTTCGAACCTAACACCAAGGGAATTCGTAAACCAACCCAATCTGGCAACACATGTAATAACGGGTGGTAAACGTATTACGGGTGGGAGCAGGAGAACATAATGACACTTTTGTAAAGTATTCGTTCAACGGGACATTTTTCGCTTCGGTGAGAGGATAAGTTATTCAATTTAAATAAATAGGTTGCTCTTTACGCCAAAGTGTACAATTTATTTTACATTTTGCGCAAATGGTTATAATATTATTGAGGTTCTTTTAATTTGTTAACACTGTTTCGCTTCCGCTTCCTATTTCTCAGCTAAATGTAGCAGGATTTATTTTTAATAGTCGTTCTGAATATTATTGAACATTTATAATAAGACATTTATACATATAAAGTACACTTTGTACGAAACCATTTTTTTTACTGTCACACTTTACGCTACACTTTATGGTCAAAAGTATGTGGACACCCGTTCAGTCTAGATATGAAATAATTGATGCATCTGTTCATGCATTAGAACAGAAACTAACTTTAAATCTTTTATCCAAGTTATAAAGTTTTCTATCCATAAGTCAAGCACAAATAAACCAAATTAAATTCTCTTGTTTTTTCCTTGTTCCTCAATTTATTTCCAGATACAAATGACGTCAGAACACCCTGAAAAATCTCCAGGAGAACCATGACCTGTTGTGGCTCTTCCCAAATCTCTATTTCAGCTGCTTTTCTTGTGTCTGCATTATTATCATCACTCATATTGATTATTCACCTACATGTTCAACACACACCCACTGTAAGAGTCCCGAATAACCAAGATTTCCATTTAAACCAGGCCAAAAACATTAAAAACAACCTCCACGTGAAGGAACAGACGAGCCTTTCCACTGCTGTTGAAAAGATATGCAGTCTTCCGGTGGAAAAGCGCTTTGACTGTGCCCGGGATCGAACCCTCACTCGGGTGGAGTGCGAGACGCGAGGATGCTGTTATGTGCCCTTGGTTAAGTCTGGGTTCAGCGGCCCACCATGGTGCTTTTACCCTGGGTCTTTCCCTGGCTACAAAATGGGGCCACTATTACCCACACCTAAGGGCCAGAAAGCCACCCTTACTCGAACCGCTCCATCTTACCTTCCCGGAGATGTGACCACACTTCAGCTTGATGTGATGTCTGATGATCCAGCTCGCCTACACCTTACTGTGAGCGGCTTGGTTTCCCTATGGACAGAAAGTTTAAAGAAGTAGAAGTACATGACATGCCAACAATGATGTATTATATTCATACATATCATTCTGATCTAGTACGTTTAGTAGTAGTCGCAGGTCGTATGCGCAGTATTCATAGTAAGCAAGTAGTAAGCTTAGTATTCATTAATATTAATAAGTAGTATGCTTATAGTAAGTAGTACTTATAATTCACAAGAAGATTTCGGCTCTACTATGTATAAGGGTTTCGCGTATCTGCACATCAGAAGAAGGTAGCAGAGATTCTATGCAGACACGGTCCTTATATTAAATGCGAGGCTCCTATAATAACTTTAGGCCGAATCTGAAGTATATAGAGCGCCACCTATCTGTAAGTTTGCCCCGTCGATCCTCACGTCCGTAATACGTGCACGGAGAACTGAAAGAACAACCAGAGACGC
>JAOUQU010000017.1:1714171-1724431 GCA_028566735.1 Ammoglanis amapaensis | reverse complement strand
AATAAATAATAAACAAGCCTTAAACAGCTTTAAAACATGTAAAATATTTGAACCCTAGAACAAATACCTGGTCATTTTTACCCAGACAATTTTGGTCATGTGATTTTTATAATAATATAATTTTATTCATTCCATGACACTTAAGCACACAATTAAAGAGGTAATTGTAGTAATTGTAATAATAAAAGGTAATTGTAGAAGTAAAACAAACAGTAATAAAACATAATAATAGACTAAAACTAATAAACAAAATGATATAGCTAAGAACCATGATGTTACTGATAGAAAAACTAAAATAAAACCAGCACCTAAAATAAACCTAATATTAGTAATAGGTGATGGTGTTACTAATTTAATGTTCGTGTTTTAGACATTCCCAAGATTCAACCTCGGAAAGACTTGTTACAACACAGTTACAAATAAAAGCTTTTAAAACTTAAAAAAAGGTTTAAAACAAAAACAAATCAAATATCTAGTAAAAATAAGTGCAACAATTAGAGCTCAATCATACACACAATCTAGACTTAAACACTGTAACTTTTGAAGGGCTGATTAACATTTGCATGTTACATTATTGTTACCTCTTATTGTCAACAAAGAATAATTATGAGACTGAATGAGAACTAGTTTAACTGTAAAACACTGGTCACTTTTAAAAAGCTTTATGAGTGGACCAGGGTGTTGGTGTACTTGTAGGCTGTGGCGCAGCAGGACTTTCCACTTTACACCAAGTTGGAGAGTCTAAATCTGGTTTGCATCTGGGTGTTGGCACCAGGGTGTAGCCACCTATCCGACCAGGTATGGATTTTGTATAAGAGTTGTGTCATCCGGTATGTAAAAAATGCCAGATCTCGATTTGCAGCGGTGACCCCTAATGGGAGCAACTGAAAGAATTCACTGAATTGGGAGTGATGTCTTCTAAATTAGTTGTTGTTTTAGTGCAATAGTTCTTCCACATCTGAATACTACAACATAGGCCAAGTTGTTACTAAAGTTATTTTTGTTTCACTTATTACTAAATTCCTATTTGAGCCAATCCACTCTTTTAAATAGAGAAAAGTAATTAGTGAGTTTTTGTGAGATTTCTGTTGTATTAAGTGTGTTATAAGGTCACTTATATAAAAAAACATTAAGAAAACACTAATGACCATATATTTTTTTTAAATAGATAAATACCGACGAGATAAATACATGCCTTCAGCTGAAAGTTAAAGATCTGTCATCATTATTCCAGAAATAATGGGCAAGTATCACTATATATGTGATGTTTACACACATAAGCTGTACATGTTTTTTAGTTTTAACCTAATGTTTTTCTTCTCTATAGACGACTTTCACACCACACCTATAGAACAATGGACTGAGTCTATGGTAGGCAAATGGTTAGCCTCAATAGGTGTGAAAGAAAATTACATTAAAAAGCTTGAAGAAGAGGAAGTGAATGGTCGAATCCTTCTTAAAATCACAGAAGAATTTCTTAATAAGCAAACTGGCATGAAATCTGGCCCTGCACTGTTGATACTTGAGGAAAGAGACGAACTAATTAGTTCCTTTAAAAAGGCTCAGAAACGACAAAACATAACTGAACATAGAAAAGTGGCTAAAAACAAGGACCAAGAAGCATCATCCAGCAAGAGTGATTCCATAACTGACACTCCAGAGAAAGAGGCAATTAAAGAAGAACTTCCATATGTTCCAACAGTAAAAAGGGATACAAACCCACGCCCTTTTGGCAAAAAAGGCAATGATTACACATACGTGAAGCATGATGTTCTTCAGCCTGAGTCTGGTGTTGTTGATCTTATAACACCATGTCATGAGTACAAGGCATTTAATGTCGCTGCAACTTTAGACAGACAAAGACTTCATGCTAAGTTAGCAAAGGAAGTTTTAAAATTTGCCTCAGGATGCATCAACATCAGATCGAATGGCACAATACACTTCGGTATAATGGACAACAGGGAGAATAAGGGCTACGTGCATGGTGAAATCATTGGGATACCCATCGAGGAAAAGGACATGTACACTGATGCCCTAGACTACATTGAAAAGAGTTTCTCTAGCTTGGATAGCGAGCTTGTTCGGCAGTGTATTCGACCACCAGAGTTCATTGGTGTAATTGACCCAAAAAGTCAAGAAGAGCACTATGTAGTTGAATTCGACATCATACCTAAATTAAGCCTAGTTAAGAACCGAGTGTTTTCTGTTCAATTGCCAAATTTTAAAGAAACTTCCAATAAAATTGAAAAAGAAAAAGCTACAATCTACCGCAGAGTTGGCGCCAAAACAGAACCAGTTATGGAACCAAATGAATTTTATCAACAAATCAGCATAAGAGATAAACAAAGACAGGAAGCAGAGCAGGCACATTGCTTCACAACTCCAGGCCTTTGCCAAGATCTCGGCAGAAAACTCACCATGCTGGTAACTTGTGGAAAGAAACTAATGGAGAGGGAAAAATGGTACATACTTGTTACAAACAAATTTTCAGTGGAAGATCTGCAGCACATTGATTTCTTACTGAACATGAAGATATTTAGTGTGTTTGACTTTGATCCAGACTCCAAGGTGTCAGGTTTGTGCAATGAATATGTGAAGCACCATGCGGTGAACCTTCATTTCATGCAAGACTACAAAATTTCCAGTGGCATGAACATCAGAGAAGTTGAGAATCACCTCCATTTGTTTGAACAGACAAGTTGGGTATTTTGTAATGGACGAAGCGATTTTAAAGGTAACGAGGTTCCATGTGATGAAAAGACTTGGGTTCAGACGAGGAGGACTTACCTCAAGGATTGTGTATCATTGATTTGTAAAGACATTTTGCCAAAGGGAACCTTTGTTGTGATTTTTCTTCTTACTTCGCCTGTTGAGTCCCCTCTCCTGCACACATTCCTTGAGTTTTTCACAGACATGATGGGCCATGAAGACATCGTATGCATCTCTGAGTCGGCGGAAAATTTTAGAAAATGGGAAAGCTTTGCTCTTGGATCATGTGACAAGGACACGGTACACCATGCAAGTGTTGTCGGGATGAAAATGAGCCACATCAATGCAACTCTCCAGAAAATCCAGACCACAACTACTAGATCAAATAAGCTTTTACCTGTTTTTGTCAAAGGAGAATGCTGCCTTGAGACATGCGAGGAAGAAAGGATGTGTTCTTTGGAGATCTTAAATTCTAATCAGTGTGACGACACCAGCCATGAGTTAATTGAATCAGAGAAGAAAGACATAGAAAGACAGTTTTATCGTGGATCAAAAGTTACATGGATGAATTTATGGCTTGCTGAAAAAAAGTATGTCGGGGATGTGATTCAACGAGATGCTTACAATGAAGTAACAAGACTTCTTAAGGATTGTCTTAAATGGAGTGCAGATCAGATGCCTGTCAGTTTTATTAACATTTGTCATCATCCTGGTAGTGGTGGGAGTACAGTAGCAAGACAGGTTCTGTGGCATCACAGAAAGGAATTAAGGTGTGCAGTGGTAAAACCATCCTACTCTGTTGGTACAGTTGCAGAACATGCTGTTAAGCTTCGAGAATATGAGGAAAAAGACCAACAGAAATGTCTTCCTGTTCTCTTACTGCTTGAGGACTCTGACAAAGAATATTTAGAGGAACTAAAAAATGAACTAGATGTGGCTGTTTACACACAAAAAATTGCACCTGGAACACCGTGTTTTGTTCTTCTGAGTTGTAGAAGATCAAATAATCCTGAGAAAATGTGTAAAGGGTCTCCTTTACAAAATGTTTCTGTAACACACAAACTCTCACCAGAGGAGAAGAGACTGTTTGCAGGTAAACGGAAAAAGCTTGAACGCCAGTTCCAACCAGAATTTATTCTGACGTTTATCTTGATGAGTGAGGGATTTGAAGACAAGATAATTGCTGAATATGTCAAGACGTTTGTAAGACATTTGCTACAGGACATTGATCATGCATCTACTGACACCCAGCTCATCTGCTATGTGGCCCTGCTTAACACTTATGTACAGAACTCCTTTATTTCTCAGTCACATTGTGATGCTCTCCTACCTTTAACTATTCGTATGGACCGATTTCGACAACACACATTCGAAGCTTCTTTGAGTGAGCAGGCGAAATTGGTCTTCATACATTTAAGAGATGAACGGACCTACATCCAATCGATCAGAATAATTCACCCCCTGGTTGCAAAGGAAATTCTCCATCAGCTTTTGGTGGAAAGGAAAAAACAACAGAGTGAACTTGCGCTTGATCTTCTCAACAATGATGTTCTTTTCGAGCACAGATTTGGAAGGGAGGATTACATGAAGTTTCTTCGTGCGTTGTTCATGCGACGCTACAGGATCAGCAAAGGTGATGAATCTGACAGCTTTTTTTCTCCCCTCATCGAGCATGTGAGAAAAAATGAGGAGCCGGAAAAAGCCATCGAGCTTCTCAATCAAGCCTACAAAAGATTTAACAAGGATGCCTTTTTCGCTCAGCAGTTAGCTCGTCTCTGTTACAGCCATGAAAATTTTGAACAGGCAGAACAGTGGGCGAACATTGCAGCTACAAAAATGCCCAACAACTCCTATATTTTGGACACCAAGGGTCAGGTGTACAGAAAGTGGTTTACAACAAAATGCAAAGCCATAGAGAATATGCACAAAACAGCAGTGACGACAGCAGATGCCGTTGAAACGGCACTAAAAGCCATCGAATGTTTCCAAGAATGTGAAAAAGCAGCAGTGGCAGAAGCTGAGTCAATGAACAATTCAGGATTTTTCGCAGTTGTAGAGGTGGGATGTAGCTTATTGAAGCTCATTTCTTCACTTCGTGTGTTCTCAAACAAAAGTGATGGTCGTTCTGTATTTTTAAATTATCTTCTTACGGATCACATTCCTCCAGAGGTTGAAAATCCATGGAAGAACTTTCATTCCAAACTCAAAAGTCTTCAAAGAACAATGTACGCGGCACTGGAGTGGGTTTCAGAAGACCTGAGTTATTTTCAGACTGACCTTAATGCAGATGAAGAGGAAACATCTGCAAACAGTGAGTTGACCATACAGCACCCCAAAAAGTGGCTGGTAACCAAGTCTTCTGTTTATGGCAGGTATTTTAGTGAGGCCTCACATAACACTGTGCCTAATCAGTGGCAGTCAAATCCAGCTAATATGTCTCCCTTTATTAAGCGGATGATTATCTACCGACTTGGTGGGGGAAACATCACAACAATTCTTTCTATCTTGGACCAAAAAGATAAGGACAGAGTAAAAGTTTTTGAGGACATCATTTCTCTGTACCCACAAAACCCAGTGGGTGCTAAACTGCATCAGGTGGATCTTGTAAACTACATAGCAACACATTTTGCTTTAGGTACACTTTCTGCCCAGTCGCCTAGACTGGCTTCCCTAAATAATCTTCAACGGCTAACCCACCAGTTCCCTCAAGACAAGACCAAATGTCTTTCAAGTGCTTTGTTTTTATGCATCTTACTGTTTTGGCCAGAAGAGCATGACAGCAAACAAGAGAAAGAGAACAAATATGAAATAGTTCTCTCTGCTTTTAAATTTCTCCAGCAAACATACTGGGACAAAATGAAGGACATCCCTCGTAGACGGAGACGAATTTACACTCACTTTTTCCTGGGAAATGGGGTTGGATATGAAAAGTTTGTCCACAAAAGCCAGATTGAAACCATCTCAAAAATAACCACAGTTTCCGAAAGGCGTATGAAGTGGTTCCGAGGTGAACTGTGGAAAGCACCAGAAATTGCTAAAGTGCTAAAAAGAGTTTCTGGCTGGACAGAGAATGGAACAATTTACATCGAGGGTCCCAAAAAGTTCCAAATTCAACCACTGCATATGCACTCGGTACCCCATGGCAATGAAAACATCACGTTTTATCTAGGATTCACATTCAGTGGACCTGTTGCCTACAACATCACAGTGAAAAAGTAGTGAAACCGATGTTAATAAACTATATATAGCTGGTTTATGGAACATAAACCATATCTCTGTTAACAGAGAACTGACATAATAATAATTTGCAATAACTCCTTAATTATCTATGTATTTTTAATGGGGGGATGGGATATTTTGTATATACATTGTGTATTATGTTTCTGTTGATATAAGCAAGGTTCTATGATCATGAACACTTCTTTTCACAACTGTGCTTTTACACACAGCGGCATTATTATTCCGCATTGAACCCGAGCCACGCAGCGAAACACACACTTAGTGGGGCAGTAGTTGGCACACATGGACAGAGAGGTTGGCAGCCCTAGCCACCACTCCCAGGGGAATATTACGGGATTCAGTGCCTTCCTCAAGGGAATTTCTCTTGTGACTTGTCGACTCTCAGAATCGAACCAGCCCAGTTCTCTAACCAACAGGCTACGGCTGTTCTGAAGTGTCTTTTTATAGGGATTTAGATTTTAAATCAAAGTTGGGATCCGGGATTTAAGTCTCGACGTACTATAAGTGTTTATAAGACAATGCAACAATTATTGCAGTATGTTAAGTTTTATCTGAAATATGTAAAATATTATATATATATGGAGAATATTCTTTTTGATACCATTGTATAAAGGATAAAATGTGTTTAACGTTTTTAATGAAGTACGGTCAAGTTACAATAAATGGATTTACTTCACTCATTTGAGCTTGTTTGTTGTTTTTTGTGTGGCTGATTTGTGAGTTCATGGCCTCACAGTAACAGTCCAAAAACGTGCAAGTAAGTCGAATCAAAGATACAAAACTTTGTGAAACTGTTTGTTATGAAACACGAGGTTATGCTAATCAGTTATGCTAAATTTCATGATAAAGATAATGTTATATTTTCTAAAAAAAACAGTGTGTTTAATGGTTATTATCGATTTCGTGACTGAACGTGGTTGATAATTGAAGGCTGAAGTTGATATTTAGGAAGATTTGGGCGACTTTTATACGACTTTAGCTGGTAGTTTAATGAAGCGGGTGTCGCTATATAGATCCTTTCATGAATGAAGTCACGTGACTTCCATCGCGTGACGGTTAGAAGAGAAAGACGCGCGCACACACTGAGAGAGCGCTAAACGCGCGTGGGGTTATTTCTCCGGTTCACACACACGGTGCTTCCCGAGAGCAGGAGCACCGGAGCCTCGTCTATAAACCGTAAAGTACCGGAGGAAGGGGAAGGAAGGTCGACGACGGTAAGTACCGAGTACACCGGGGGGCGGGGGGGGGGAAATCCCTTTCTTCACACACCGAAAAGCGTCGACTGTAGACGGGAATGACCGGTGCGTGCGGTGACAGCGAGTGGCGCTCGTGCTGGAGAAATGTGTAGCGCGCGCGAACCGGACCGAGCGCTCGTTCACTAAAGCTCGTGCACCGTTTAACGAGGAACCGAACCGGAGCGACGCACCTGCGACATCAGGTTGGTTTAATACGCGGCGGTTCGGCGAACGCACGAGCTGCTGTCGGGCAGCGATCAGCTGGGAACGAATCGGTAGGTCGCGATGAGTCTCCATTGTTTAACACCGAGCGGCTTTTTGTTCCGTCTGCTGATGCTGATGCTGGTTGTGATGCTGGTACAGGTGCTGGTTGTGTTTGTGGTGCACGTTACTGGTTGTGATGCTGGTGCAGGTGCTGGTTGTGTTTGTGGTGCACGTTACTGGTTGTGATGCTGGTGCAGGTGCTGGTTGTGTTTGTGGTACACGTTACTGGTTGTGATGCTGGTGCAGGTGCTGGTTGTGTTTGTGATGTTGATGTTGGTTGTGATGCTGGTGCAGGTGCTGGTTGTGATGCTGGTGCAGGTGCTGGTTGTGTTTGTGATGTTGATGTTGGTTGTGATGCTGGTGCAGGTGCCGGTTGTGTTCGTGGTTCTGGTGCTGATGCTGGTCGTGATGCTGGTGCACGTTACTGGTTGTGATGCTGGTGCACGTTACTGGTTGTGATGCTGGTGCAGGTGCAGGTGCAGGTGCTGGTTGTTTTTGGGATACTGATGTTGGTTGTGATGCTGGTGCAGGTGCTGGTTGTGTTTGCGATGCTGATGTTGGTGCTGATGCTGGTGCAGTTTGTGTTTGTGATGCTGATGTTGGTGCTGATGCTGGTGCAGTTTGTGTTTGTGATGCTGATGCTGGCACCGATGCTGATTCCTAATACCGGTTGAGATAGACAGAAGATAGACTTCCTTTCTTTTGCTACAAACTTTGGTTTGTGATTGATTCGGGATCGTTTTCAACTCTGAAAATCGTTGATCGTTTTCTGGTGCTGCAGCAGGTGGATTGATTGGATGTTGGACACTGGGTACGTTCGTCCTCGCATGTCATGCTTTCTAGACAAAGTGTGGAGATTTTTCAGATCGGCTTTGGCCTCATCGAGACCCTGATTAGGATGAGAAAATATTATAATGATGGATAATAAAGATCAAACGTATTACAGTTCGATGGCTGTAAACGTCACGGTGCTCTTGTGCGTCATTTCATTTGATTGTCGTTTTGTGATCTTTGTGATAGTCGTTGAACCTTGAGGAGCAAAAGTACTCAATCTGTCTCGTGACCACAGACTTTCGGAGGTCTCTAATCTGAACCTCTGGTCACGCTTGTCTCTATGACTTCACGGTTCACAGTTCACCAAACATCAGAATCATATTTAAACGACTGGTGCTTGGACGGAGACGCGAGGGACGTCCATTTCTTGATGACCCTCTGTTATGAGAGTCCAGACCAGGTTCCACGATTTCTCTTTCTTCTGCCAGAGCCAGGTAACTAGAATAAATAAGGGGCTGTCTCTGTGCAGCAGGGGGGTGGCATGCTTAGAAAGGGTGTGTGTGTGTCATGTTGGTTAGAAGAGGGGGTTGGATAGATATTGGGTATCGGCGGAGAGATTTATGGCTACTATAAGACCAATCCTGTTGAGCTGTGTGTATCATTCTGTCGCCATTGGTTAAGGCGAGTTCGGGCAGAGACGGGAGGGGGGGGGAGTTGATGAAACCGGGAGAAAGAGTTTAGCGCGTGGAGAAAACATCTTGGGTGGCTGTTGCAGCATGTTCAGAAGTTACTAGACCGTAGAGAGTCCTTGAGGAAGTGGAAAGTGTGTGTGTGGCGTGGAGGGGAGGGGGGGGTGCAAGTCCTAAAAAGCAATCTGCATAGAGAATCGGCAGAGCCCCCGAGTGAAAGCAATAGAGAGGTAGAAAGGGAAAAAAAAGATTTGAAGGGGCTGTTGGGAGGGGAGAGAGCGATGATGAAACTCGGTGCAAGTGCGGACGTTCAGCGCTGCACCCTGTCGAGATACGAGCTTCAGCTGCAGACGTCGCATTTGCATCCGTTTGCGTTTCCGTCCCAGTTTAACAATATTGTTCTCAACAAATAAAATATTTGCTTAACAGGTGGGTAGTGTTGTGCCGGGATTTGTGTGGGTGTCGTACAGCTCCGGGGGGTCTTTAGAACCTGGCTTTGATCCTAGCCTCGCGCCACTGACTGAGGAGTTTGACATGTAGGTAGGTGGACTGGTTCTTCTAAATTGTCAGTAGGTAAACGAGTAAGTAAACGAGTGTGTGTGTGTGTGTGTGTGTGTGTGTGTGTGTGTGTGTGTGTGTGTGTGTGTTGATCCCTGGTATTGGTATTCGGTATTGGTAGATTGGAAGAATTTATTAGGTGAATGCATTTATCCAATAGTAGAAGTGGGATGAAGTGGTCATGTTGTTTACGTCATAACATTCAGATGAGCACCAGGATGGTTAAAAATGACCCCCTTCAGTTTTATGAAGTTTATTCAGAGTCTTTGGACTATTGGCAGGGTATCTCCGGGTGGTGCATATTGTTTATTTGGACTGCATGTCTTTCTCTGAGACACTACAAGCCAGCGAACGTCTCTTCACGAGCCCTGGCTAACACTCTGTAACCGGGCAGAATAACATTCCATGGAGGTCGGGCGTATTGATTTGTCAAGGTTTTAACATTTATTCAAGAGTAAACAAGGCAACACTCGTGGCTTTTTTTTTCCAACCAACTTTTAATTTTTTTGCATGAATGTAAAGAGTTTTGTTTTTGGTAATGTGTATGAATATTATTCATCATAAGAAGCCCGACGCTTTTGTATTTGTGTACATGTTGTTTGTGTGGTTTGCTGGTCGCCTCATTAAACATTTTACACGACTGCCTTGTTGTCATCAGTATTGTCCCGAGTATAAGTCGCACTTTTTTCCAAAATTTCCAACATAATAAACTGTGGTGCTGCTTATTTGCGCGACCGATAAATTTTCAGTTGTAACAGAAACTTCAAATCTAGCTGCACATTTATAACACA
>JAOUQU010000017.1:1700615-1710782 GCA_028566735.1 Ammoglanis amapaensis | reverse complement strand
CATTTTAGTAGCAAAATAATTGCGATTAATTAATTACAGACCCTGTAATTAAAATTTTTAATCGAGTCCCACCACTACTTTTATTTATAATGATTTATATTTATAATCGGGTCGTTTCTGTTTTGTCTGACAGATTGTCTTTGTGAAAACGAGCAATGCAAAGATACCCAGGCCATGAGGAGGTTACTCCAGTCCAGGCAGGATGAAGTCAACGCTGTGTATTATGATCACGAGCTCGTCAAGGGCTTCATAGCAATGTGCCAGAAGATTCAGGAGCATGTTACAGGTAACGTCAAAAGCCTTCAGGTCGAAGATTCTGCACGGTTTGCATGTTCTCCTCGTGACTATGGTTTTCCTCTTTTCAACCTGTAACTGCTCTAAACTGGAACACACTTAAAAAAAACTTCAAACTGGAATCTTTTATTTTAATTTCAAATTGTAAGAATGTTATAAAGGAGATTTGTGTTGGTTTGTGCGCTTGTTTTAACACAAACTGAAAGTTGTTCGATTGCTTTTATACAGTTTATAAATTGGTGTGTATGTATATAAAGACATGCAAGTGGTGTGTGTGTGTGTGTATACATGTTTGTATGTACAAATATGTGTATTCGGGTACGGGCGGCTTTTGCTACCTGCCAGGTGTCTTTATAAATAAGACCTTGTTCTTAATGATTTGCCTGGTTTAATTAAAAGTAAAACATTTTAAAAGCAGAAGATTGAAGGTATAAAATTGTTCATGAGTGTGTTTGATGCGACCTGTGTAATGAATGTCCGTCTCTTTTTGTAAAGTGTAATAACGGAGTAAATAAATACAATTATATTATAAATTCGTAATAAACAGTTCTTATTTCAGTTAATTTCGAAGGCTTGGATGAAAAAAGCCAGGTCGACATCGAGGAGATGGAGTTACAGTTGTTCATGGAGGTTCGTCCGTTTAACCAGGCGGCATCACCAGTGGCGGTTGTGGTGACGTACTTCGAGCTCGACGATGACGTCCGGTCCATGGCGGAGACCCTACACACGTTTAAAGAAAGCTACATCTTCAAAATGTGCTGGGAGAGCCAGGCTAGAAAAAGCATCGAAGGTGACGAATATCTGCTCGAGCACTTGGACCCTGAAGACGAGCTCGGGATCACGGCGGATCAAATTTATGAACAGATATTCCAGCCGTGCTACGAACGCTACCAGAAGATCTATACCAGCCTAAAGGACGGCAGCATGACCTTCAAGGAAGTCGATGCCGTCTTTAAGGACTTCAAAGGCAAATATGAAGAACTGGCGACAGACGTGGCGACGATGTGCGGACTCGACGACGACGACGACAGGCGCTGGATCCGAACCCGGATCCAGCAGATCCAGCAGTACCACGAGCTTCACTTAGCAGTGGCGTCGGCTCAGGTAGTCATGAAGGTCAAGTGCACGCTCTGCCTTCAGGGAGACTTTCAGGTCCTGGAGAAATTGCTTGAAGTTGTAAGTTCTGAACGTTAATGTTCTTCTTGCATAACGTTTTTATTTTTATTTTTTATTTATCACATTAGCCGACGCGCTTACTCGTGTTTGCATGAATTCAGACGCAGTCGGACTTCAAGAAGAAGGACCTTAATAGCATCGACAATGAACTAATGCAGGCGAAGTCTGTCCTGGTGGACATCACAGAGCCACGGAGACTCTGTCTACACGAACTGGGCGTGAGGAACAACTTCGTCATCTGGGTAAAAGAAGCTCTTGAAGGTAAACAAATATCTTATTTTTGATTTGTCTTTATTGATGATGTGTTACTGTACATTCTTATTATTTAGTAAAATTATTTAGGAGCGTTTGGCTGGCTCGGTTATTGTGACATCACAACAGGGGGTGGGGATTTACATCCAGCCTCGCTGGTTCATTTGATTCATGATTACAGATATCAACGAGCTGAAGGTGTTTGTGGATCTGGCGTCCATCTCGGCGGGTGAAAACGACCTGGATGTGGACCGCGTGGCGTGCTTCCACGACGCCGTTCTTGGCTACTCATCCATGTTGTATGAGCTGAAGACAGACTCCAGCTTCAGAGTCTTTAAGGAGGCCCTGAAAAAGCTTTGGAAGGCTCTCGACAATGACGCCAACCTTCCCAAGAAACTGGTTCGTTTGAGCTTTATTAACATTTTAAGCATTCGTTATTTATTCATAGCGACTTTGATTCGTTACAGTAAACGATCTGAGCTATTGAGGGTTATGGGTGTCGCTCAAGGGCCCAACAGCAGCAACCTAGCTTTGCTGAGGTTTGAAGGTTCGATGCCCTTTGGATTGCTTGTCCTGTATCCCGAACCACAAGGTTACGACTGACTTCAGAGACTAATAAATTTAAAATACTTTCCTGATAAGTAAATATAATAATGCATTGTTATATTATATTTTATAATATTAAATCAATCTGCTGTAAAATAGTCATCATGTGACTTTAAAGACTTGACCTGATGATGTGCTGTAACGTCTGTTAAGGTCCACAAATGTAATGAAATGTAATTAACCATAAACTGGACAGACTCGCTAGGGCCCGGAGCATTAAGGTTTAAAATAAATGAGACTGGAACTAGGACTGGACTCCGAGGCCCTGGGACAACAGACCAGGTTGTACCCCCAGTGCCGACGTTCCTTTACGTGGCTCATTCAACAGAATATTTTAGCTTAAGATTTGACATTGGAGGGGCAAAACATTCCATAAATTGTGTGCAAACCTGTACACACACACACACACACACTGTTTGTGTTTATTTATCTGTGCTTGTTCGTCCTCTGGTTCCAGCGCGATACCGCAAGACATCTGGAATGGCTGAAGACGGTGAAGGACAGCCACGGATCGGTCGAACTGTCATCTCTGTCTTTGGCCACGGCTATCAACACGAAAGGGATCTACATCATCAGTGCAGAGAACCAAACAAAGGTGAGCTGGGCGTGGCACGGGTACCGTGAGACAAACCAAGATTGATTTTATTTAAAATAGGCGACGATTATTAAAAGAAAAAAATCGTTTCTTTCAGTTGTGTATGGACAAAGTGTTGAAGCTACAGATATCAGAGAGTCACGATGAGGGGGATGAAATACGGCGCTACTCCCTCGAGGACCTGAGGGACCTTCAGAATAAACTGATGCTCATGTCTGGCAAAGGAGATCAAGGGCAGAATGAAGTGGATCGATTTGCCGAGGTCAGATTGGGTTCTGCTTTCTAATAATAACAACGAATTAGAAATCTCTGCTGATCGTACAGTTTTATGACTGTTGTTTTTAATGTTTCCAGGTCTTTGCCGGCGTACAGACATTATCATCGGCATTTATCGATCTGTTCGTCGCCGGGAATCCGTTGTTCAGGCATTGGGTAGCACAGATCCACTGTAACAACGCTGGAACTTGCATCGTGATGGACTTCAATCTGAAAGACGTCTGTAGCGTGGTCATGGTGAGCGGCGAGGTGACGGAGAAACTCCCGGACGTCTGTAAGAAAATGGAACGGTGCCTGAGCTTCTGGAAGGACTTCATGAACAAGCAGAGGTGTCTGCATTACTACCTGAACTATTTCACGGCGGAGCAGATCGTCTACCTGTGCGGTCAGCTGACCCAAGCCAACCTGACGGAGCTGGAGGACCAAGCGCTCATGATGCTCTCGTTCGTCAGAGCCAACTGTGCCGTTCGTGACCTGAAGCAGACCTGGCACACGCTTCGATACGAGACGCTGAAGAAACCGCCGGAACAGAACGACGACCTGGATTATCAAACCTTTGTCGACGTCGCTGATAAGACGGGCTACGAAATGGATACGGAGGCGTCGTTCGGCGATGGGGATCCAGACGGGGGGACCAAACGATTCGACTGGATCTGGAACGAATACATGAGGAACATGAAAAGTTTCTTACCCAACACCGTCGATGTCAGAAGTCTCGGAACACTTCTGGAAATTTTAGCTAACATGCCCAGTCGCGATGACTCCGAAGAGGACGATAGTGACGACGATATCGCGCTGATTGAATACCTACCAGGAAATATAGACCGGAACCTCCCCACTGGACTGTCCGCTGGGAGACCGAACCTCATCGTCTGTCCACTGGCCGAGATCCTGACCTGCTGCATTTCCATTTACATGACCAGTGAACGCGAGCCTCTGCCGACCTACGACGAAGTTCTCCTGTGTAGTTCGTCGACGTCCTACGAACAGGTCGAACTCTTCCTGAGACGATGCCTGACCGCTGGCTACAGGGGGCGCAAGATCTACACCATGCTGTACGTCGATCAGTTAACTTATGAAGTGAGCTACAAAGTCGAGGAGTTCTTCCACCGTCACAAGGTGCAGAGCAGAAACGACTACAGGCTGGTGTTGGTCTGCAGCGCCGATCGAGAACACACCTACCTCCCGTCCGTTTTCAGTCCCTACAGGCTGCACATGGTGCCCCAAGAACCCCTGCGCAAGATCCAGAAATATCTTTCCCGGCACTACACGGTCCCGGCCGAACAGAGCAGTGCCGCCGTCGTCTTTAAGGACGGGAAGTCCGTCGGACTCGTAACGTCGAACAGAGCCGGTGTCGGTGAGTAGTAGTCAGACGTATGTATAGTTATGTATGTTGTGTATTATGTTCGGTTCGGTCACACGTGTGTGTGTCCTGGGTTTGAAGGAAAATCGCTTTACATACGCCGGATGTACGAGGAACTAAAGGTGAGGACCAGAAAGGCGTCGCAGCTTAAGTGTATCCGGTTGATCGAGCCGAGAGTCGACGAGAACGCCGTCCTTCAGTCGATGCTCAACACTCCTAAGGAAGAGCTCACGATCTTTCATTTTGACGTCACATCCTCGGTAAGTAATTTCAGCTTTTAAGGTGGAATCGGAACAAATTTACAGTCGAATCCGGTTATTAACGGGGACCAGCAGGCGCCTATTCTGACCGAAACGAATCCTTTTATATACGTGTAAATATTATTCGCTTACTCGGACCAAAGTTCCATTTAATCGGACTGAAGAACGTGAGCGGCGTCTTTATTTGTGGTGATTCGGTTCAAGTGCAGTCGATCGAGAGAACGTGTTAAATCACACTGGATAAATTCTTCAAACGTTGACTGTAATCTAGTAAGAACTTAATTATTATTATTATTATTATCATTAAGCTTTACATGCTGAGTAACTAAACATCGTGTCTGTCGATCATTTATTTCTCTTTATTTTACAATGAACAAAGTTGCTAAGCAACAGTCGTTCTTGTGTGTACGTTCGCTATACGTGTATAACCTCACAATAAAGGTTGGATAAACGTTTAATATCTTACGTTAATGATAGCACGAAGTGTCTTGTAACACAGGGAGCGCGTTCGTGTAAATCAGACCGGCCAGTTATTAGGACGAAATCGATCTCGTCCGGATGTGGGTCCGATTAACCGGATACGACTGTATTTTATATATGATGTTTTGTGTAATATAGAATGTCGTGTTATTATATTAGGTGCAGAAAGGCCTCCACGAGTTTCTGTTTAGACTGTTGATCTTGGGCTACCTCATGGATTCTGAAGGACGAATGTTCAAATGCAGCAGCAAGAACTTGTACATCGTGGAAGTCCTACATCCTGAACCAAACGTGCCGATTAACGGACCGAGACCTGTGAGTCCATGTCATGGTATCATCTTGTGATCATAACATTTCTACCAACACTTTTTTGCTTCATTTTATGCTATTTTTCTCACCACAGGGTTCGAAACTTCAGTCCGCCTTCCAGAACGTATTTCCTACCATTCACTGCCGCGCTCCCAAAGAGATCCTGGACTTGGAAATGAGAACGCAAGACAACTCGGTTCTTTCTCTGGGTGGTGACCCCTTAATGGATGAGAAAGAATTCCGAAGCGAAGCTTACCAGCGACCCTACCAGTATCTCAAACGCTTCTACAACGGTGCCAACCTGGACGGTTTTATGTACGACGGAGTGGAAGGGACGCACGTGGAATGTCTGCAGATGCTCTTTGTTTACTGTGGCGTCAGAGATCCATCCTGGGCAGAACTGAGGAACTTCGCCTGGTTCCTGAACCTCCAGCTGCGAGACTGCGAGACGTCCGTTTTCTGCGACGCCTCTTTTACTGGAGACACTTTGCAGGGGTTCAAAAACTTTGTGGTGGATTTTATGATCCTTATGGCGAAGGATTTTGCCACACCTTCTTTAAGCATCTCCGATCAAAGCCCCGGAAGGCAACAGATGGATCTCGGCGGTGTCAATGAAGACGATCTGGCGCCATTCAGGATCAGAAAGAGGTGGGAATCCGAGCCTCATCCTTACATTTTCTTCAACGACGACCACGTCTCTATGACCTTCATCGGCTTTCATCTGCAGCTCAACGAGCAGAACTGGGTGGACGCCATCGATCCATCTACAGGAAGAGTCATCAAAAAGAACGTCATGACTAAAGATCTGTACGATGGCCTGATTCTTCAAAGGGTCCCGTTCAATATCGACTTCGACGAGCTCCCGAGAGGCGACAAGATCGAGCGACTCTGCAGCGTTCTGGGAATACAGTGGCCCCTCGATCCCGACGAGACCTACGAGCTCACCACCGACAATATCTTAAAGATCTTGGCCATTCACATGCGCTTCAGGTGCGGCATTCCGGTCATCATCATGGGAGAGACCGGCTGCGGAAAGACGAGGCTCATCAAATTTCTGTGCGAGCTACGGCGCAGCGGAGTCGCGACCGAGAACTTGAAACTAGTCAAAGTTCACGGAGGAACGACGTCAGAGATGATCTACAACAAAGTGAGAGAAGCCGAGAACATAGCGTACGTGAACAAGAACGATTACGGCTTCGACTCGGTCCTGTTCTTCGACGAGGCGAACACGACCGAGGCGGTCAGCAGCATCAAAGAGGTTCTGTGTGATAAAACGGTCCAGGGCGAATGCATGACCACGAACACCGGCCTGCAAGTCATCGCCGCATGCAACCCATACAGGAAGCACACCGACGAGATGATCAAGAGGTTAGAGTCGGCCGGTCTGGGCTACAGAGTCCGAGCTGAGGAAACGGATGAAAAACTCGGATCCATTCCTCTCCGACAGCTGGTTTACCGAGTCCAGGCATTACCTCCGAGCATGATCCCGCTAGTCTGGGACTTCGGCCAGCTCAACGATCATACTGAAAAAATGTACATCCAACAAATAGTCCAAAAAGTAGTGGAAAACCATTCACTTCACGAGCAGTACATCAAGACCATCACGGACGTCCTGTCAACCTCACAGAAGTACATGAGGACCAGGAAGGACGAGTGTAGTTTCGTCAGTCTGCGAGACGTCGAACGCTGCATGCAGGTGTTTGTTTGGTTCTACAAGAATCACGAAATGCTGCTATCGGAACTCGCCACGTACGAGATGAAACAGAGAGCGCAGTCAGAAGAGCGAAGTCCAGGAGACGATGGCGATCACGAAGATGATCGAAACCCCATTCTGTGGTCACTCGTGATGGCTATCGGCGTCTGCTACCACGCGTGCTTGGAAGACAAGGACAAATACAGGATCAAGATCCATAAACATTTTCCAACGTACACTCCAGCCAAGTTAATGCAAGAGATTTTAGTCATGCAAGATCTGCTTCTAGATGGCGTCCCGATGGGCGAAACGATCGCCCGGAACAACGCTCTGAAGGAAAACGTGTTCATGATGGTTATTTGTATCGAGCTACGGATTCCGCTCTTCTTGGTCGGCAAACCGGGCAGTTCCAAATCCCTGTCCAAAACGTTGGTGGCCGACGCCATGCAAGGGCAGGCGGCCCATTCGGACCTGTACCGGAAACTGAAACAGATTCATCTGGTGTCATTTCAGTGCAGTCCTCACTCCACACCCGAGGGCATCATCAACACGTTCAAGCAATGCGCCAGATTTCAAGAGGGTAAGAATCTAAAGGAGTACATCTCGGTCGTGGTGCTGGACGAGATTGGTCTCGCCGAGGATTCTCCCAAAATGCCCCTGAAAACCCTTCACCCTCTGCTCGAGGAAGGGTGCATCGATGATCAGCCGCTGCCTCATAAGAAAGTCGGGTTCATCGGGATCTCAAACTGGGCTTTGGACCCAGCGAAGATGAACCGGGGAATATTCGTTTCCCGTGGCGACCCCGATGAGAAGGAGTTGATCGAAAGCGCCAAAGGGATCTGCTCCTCGGACCCGATGATCTTGGAGAAGGTCCGAGATCTGTTCCAGGCTTTCGCTCGGGCTTACCTGAACATTTGCAAGAAGCAAGGGAAAGGATTTTTCGGCCTACGCGACTACTACAGCTTGATAAAGATGATTTTCGCCATCACCAAGACCTCGGAACGAAAGCCCAGCGAGGAACAAATCGTCGAGGCCGTCCTGAGAAACTTCAGCGGCAAAGATAATCTGAACTCGGTGAAGGTCTTCACAGAGAGACTTCAGTTCAGACCCAATCTTGAGAGCATCGACACCATCGAGCTGGTGAGACAAAACATCAAAGCCACCGGGCAAGACGAGGAGTGCAGGTACCTGCTGATTCTAACCAAAAATTACGTCGCCCTACAGATCCTTCAGCAGACGTTCTTTTCCGAGTACCAACCCGAGATCATCTTCGGGTCAAGCTTCCCTAAAGACCAAGAGTACACCCAGATTTGCCGGAACATCAACCGAGTCAAGATTTGCATGGAGACGGGTCAAACTGTCGTCCTTCTGAACTTACAGAATCTCTACGAAAGCTTGTACGATGCCCTGAATCAGTATTACGTTTGTCTCGGCGGACAGAAGTACGTGGATCTGGGGCTGGGCACTCATCGTGTGAAGTGTCGAGTGCACCCGAGCTTCAGGCTCATCGTCATCGAAGAGAAGGAAGTGGTGTACAAACAGTTTCCCATTCCTTTGATTAACCGGCTGGAGAAACACTACCTGGACATCAACACCGTGCTCAAGAGCGAGCAGAAGGAGCTGGTCAAGGAACTGGAGAAATGGGTTCAGCACTTCACTCGGCCGAAGCATTCGCTCGTCTCGCAGGCACTGAAATACGTCCCGGCCGACGTCTTCATCGGCTACCACTCGGACACTTGCGCCTCGGTCATCCTGCAGGTCACGGAGAGTCAAAGATGTCAGATGGAAACGTCCACGTCTCACGATCCCAACAGACAAGTGTTGGAAGAGGCCAAACTGGTCCTGCTGAAATGCGCCACGCCGGACGCCGTGGTCCGTTTGGACAGTACAGCTCTGTCCAACGTGGAAAGCCAACATCTGGTGAAGGTCTACTTCGAAGAGCAGAAGCACAACTCCCTGGCTGATTTCATTTACTCCCACACACATCAGGAAGAAGGATATCGTGTCTTTTTCACTGAGGTAAAATGAATTTAATGTCTTTTCCTTTGGTGTCATTTATCTACTGATTCATTTATATCGTCGTATATATACGGTACAGAACCGTCCCGGAATCTTGAACCCAATTAAAGACATTTAAAGATGCTAGTTAATGTCTCGAAAACTAGTTTAAGGAACCAAGTTCAGCCCCAGATTTCTCCAGGACGCCTCCAATCATCAATCCAGCTATTCACTTTGTTGGATAATAACTATAAAAAGTACCAGAGTACAATAATAGAAGCTACAAAATGCTTAAACGAACCGATCCTAAGACAAATGATGATGACGTGTTAGGGGCCTTACCGGTTTAAACCTTACAACCACCAAGATTTATATCGTCAGGCCCCTAAACGAGGCCTCGATTAAAATCTCAATTGCTCAGGATGTTGTTCCATTATAATTGGATTTTTCATTTTGGATAAAGGCGTCCACAAAAATGCTGAAATGGTTCCGTTTAATACTCGTGTTACTCGCAGTCATTCATATGTGCATAGCACCTCTGCATACACACACAAACACACACACATAGAGCGCAATTAAATTGTTCATTCAGACTTCATTGGACTGTTTATTCGGGTCTGTGGTGCCCTTTACACTTTCATCCAAGTTACTAAGTACAGTACAGTATTACAGTATTAAAAAAGAAAAAAATGATTTATTAAACATGTCGTATGTCAAACGGCTGCATTTTTATTTGCTAAACATTTTAATAATGTGTTGATTCGATCATGTGTGTGGTTCCTAATAAAGGGGCGGCACGGTGGCTGAGTGGTTACAGCACTGTCGCCTCACAGCAAGAAGTCCCGGGTTCGATCCCCGGGTCGGG
>JAOUQU010000017.1:1673580-1688094 GCA_028566735.1 Ammoglanis amapaensis | reverse complement strand
AATATTTATTTAATAATATATTCATATGCATTTATGCTTATAGTCATTCAACAGTATATTAATCTGTATGATATATTTATAATCAAGTCATAGTTGATTACTATGTAATAATAATAATAACAATAGCAACAACATTAGTAATCTCTCTGTCTATTCGTTTATCTTCCGTTTTCCCAGTTCCTGGGGTAGGACGTTAATGTTTGGAGCAGAATTTTCTGTCCGGATGCCCTTCCTGACACCAGTAAGTGGCGGGAACTCGTGAGACTACTGGACAATTTCACATTTCCGATCACTGTAGTGCATGTTTTTGGACCATGGGAGGAAACCGGAGTACCCGGCGGAAACCCACGCTGACACGGGGAGAACATGCAAACTCCACACAAGTCTCCAGCCCAACCCGGGAATGGAACCCGGGACTTCTTGCTTTGAGGCGACAGTGCTGAACCACTCAGCCACCGTGCCGCCTAACAACAATAGTAATGGTTTCAGTTTATATAATGCATCTCAAAAATACAACACAAAATCACAAAGTTTGCAGGTAGAACAGTTAAACCTTGCACAGGTGAGGAGCAGCAAAAAGTAGTTTGGCCACCAACAGATTTCAGTTACTTGAGGGACAGTCAGGAGAGCATGATGGGAAAACAAGCTCCCTGCTCCCTGAGAGAAGAAGACCATTGCTCTTTCAGGAAGGCTCAGTAAAGTACTGAATAGTTCTGCCTATTATATTATATTCATCTGTGTATCATGTCTACAGTCCGACTAGTCGTGTATACATTTATATGTCACATATGTAGTTGTTTTTTGAATATTCATCTGTAGCATGGTTATTGTATTATTGTATTGTATATTGTATGTGTTATTGTTCAATAGAGTACATATGTAATGACATATTTGAGTTCTGAGAATGTGCACCTTTTATTATATCTAATCACCTTGGCCAATTTTATGTTGTCAAAGTGTGAGCATTAAGTTTTTTAATAAATAAGAATTTTGTTCAGACTCCTTTTATTAAAGGATAATTGATTGTGATGATGTTCTTAGGACATTAAGCTGCTCATATATGGATGCATAGGATGTACAATGACCACTTTTGGTTTGTTTTGTAGCATGATATGAAATACCCAATGAGGAGGGGGAATATTTTATTTATCCTCTAATATTGTGCCTTCATCCCAACCTTCTGAATCAGTCTTTTTGTTCTAACTACCCTGTTACAAAACCTATAAGTAATCAAGTGTGCACAACCACAACTGCATGTAAGCCCACCAATTTGTAACAGACGAAAAAACACCATCTCACCCTATAAACCCTTGTTATTACAGCGAATTGCTTCAGCAGCAGGTCTGCCTGGAGGTGTTTAGAACTGATGTGGGCTCAGTGTAATCGTTAGAGCATGGAAAAATTAACCCTGTGTGATGAACTTGAATTAATCTAATTCTTACCACGTGCAAATGTGCCTCATTTTTTCATACCAGGTTTTCAATGTTAAAAATACGCAATAACATAAATCATCAGCAACGCTCGATGTTCTGGGCAATTAACTGCAACAGCAAAAGGCAATTAGCAGACCATGGTGTAGTGCTGCTAGTTTTATGAGGTGACTGACCATACACAGTCCTTGGTGCAGGTGAACTCCAGGGTCAACAACGAACAGGTTGTTGCTGTTGGCTTCTGCCACACAATACACAATATATGTGCTGGGAAATTTCACCATTTCATGATGTGCACCTTTATCATCTAGTAATTGTATTTAGGTAAATACATCAGGCATATGCCATTATGCCATTATGACCTAACTAATTTTGTTTTGGTCACACCAGCCATACAACTGTGATGCACATTTGTAATGAAGTTAATGCTGGTTCTTCTAGAAAGTTAGAAAAGTCTCAGAATACACTGTGCACCAACGAGTCTTGTCTGCCCATGACCGTTGTGCCGGGTTACCATAATTCCTTTCTTGAACCAGTTCATATAAACATAATTTTCAGTTCACATAAGAACATACCATGTTTTGTGTTCATAATAATATTTTATAATACACTTTTTTAAGCAGCAGGTTCTATTCTATTTAACGAGAGATTATGTTCATGCCCAATTTTATTAAATCATACTAAAATGATTAAAACCCCGGTGCCACCAGGGATCAAAGTTGAGACCTTGGTCTATTTCAAACCTCATGTACAGAACTTAAAATATGTATAATGTTTGTTTGTAATTTATTCAGGAGAAAGCAATTACTAGATAACTTGCTCGATGAGATATCAAGAGGAACATGTTTTCGTAGAAATGCTAAGAAGGACTGCAAGAAATTAAGGTGGGTCAATATATTACTACCAAACACAACATTAAAATACATGAGTAATACAGTTGGAAAGTTTTATGGTCTATGTTCTTGCATCATGGATTACAAAACACTCCGGCACTAACAAGGGGCCCTCGACTTATGTCATCAGCCAGCATACGGGACAAAGGCAAATATGTCAGGCAGCATGGTGCCAGCCCCTTTCTAAAAACAGAAGTGGTTTTATGCACCCAGGCATAAACGAAAAGTGACAACTCCACCAGGGTTAAACATTTCCTGTGCTTTTGCAAACTGTGCCACAGCTATTCAGCTATTCCCTGCTATTACCAAAATGAGGGCAATTATGGTATCAGAACTAAGGCCAGTGACCAATTACGACAGTTTGTAACTCATGTTGGGTTCTTTTACAGAGCTCGAGTTTGGCTGCATAACAAGCTTGATGATAAAGGTTGAAATTTCTGTACACTGCTTTACAATGCTTCTTGAAAGTTTGCATGCACCACTTTTTAAAATATCATATTACCCAAATTCACAAATTAAGCACTTATTAATTACACATGGAAGATACATTGATGATTTATAACACATTATATGAACTGACTTCAGCCCATTTGTGGCTCTGCACACTTTGTCATTCTCCAGTTTCCAATCTTTCAACTCCAGGGAGTATCACAGCGCCCCAAATGACAGATTTGATTTGGGTTGGTGAACCCTACTGAGCGCTGTATTTGCACTAACATGGTAATAATACTGTAGTATGTGCTGTACTGGCGTGGGTGTATCGGGCACTGCGAAAAAGACAGTGTAACAGAATAATGCCCAAGTGTTGCCCAAGGATTTGATATTATAGAATAAATGCAATTACATGATGCATAACTAGGGAACAAACTTTAGCTAAAAGCCCTTCGAGATTAAACATAGTGACCGACGATAGAATACGGGTTGCCACTAATGCCAGCTACTCAATCCACCGGTTGAAGAACAACCAAAGTTATTCAATGAACAAAGAATTGCAGCAAAACTGGCCGCAGTTAAAACAAGTCAGACAACTATTTTGCTGGACTCTGTTTGTCTCGAGGGTGGAACTGTCATGACAAAAAGAGATTATTTAAAAACCAAAAGCAGAACCTTTATCCTGGCTAACAGCCTCACAAATAAAACATATTTGGACATCCAAAACATTAGCAAAAGGGGAAAAGCCAGCAAATATCTGGTCCGCTGAACTGGAATATAAAGGGCCCTGACTTCTTCTAACAAGTAAAGGTTAATGCTACTCTAATTTGATTAATTCATTTTAGGTAATGATTTTAATTTAATATTTAGGGCTGAGTTACACTTCTGCATCGACTCAATGCAAGACAAAGCACCGCAAAGCAATTCACTGTCATAAAACCAGATGACGGCGAGTTTTAAAGGGTTCTGTTGTGTTTGTGTTTACCCTCTTGTTTTAGCTATGAGTGAGGAAGGTCATTGTAGCTTGCAGTTGATCGATATTGAACGACGAATGCTTTTAATAGTTGGATAATAAACGAAAGACAGAAAACAGCTACAAGCGCAAACACACCATTGTTTTGATGGCTGTTGTGCTCTCTCTTGTGATCGTTGTCACAATTTTTTGTGGTCTAAGTTACATTATTTTGGAGGTGCGTGCTGGCTACTCAGAGGCTTATCTGCAATACTAATACTAATATTAACAGGCTAATAATTTGTTTAAAATTATTCCAATGATACACATAAACCAAATTGCGTTACACTTTTCTCTTAGTTTGTACTCAGTCTGGAAAATGTATACCTACGTGTTTATGCTAATACTCTTTTTTATTTTTATAAGTTTATTTGAGATTCCACTGAGGTAGGTTAAACAGTCTTCTGGGAGCATGCAGGTCTATGTGTGTGTCCACACCGGCCACAATGAAGCAGTTTATTAATAGTATTACTGAGTCAACATCACACTTATGTGGGTCCGCACCCGCTTTATGAATATGCATAGCCATGTGTGCTCCCACTGGCATACCAAGCACCATCAGTCGAGTCACTGCCAAGCCCTGGACCACCCCCAGCACACCAAAACGAACTCGGGCCAGGTTCATCTGACATGTGATGTTACCATGCCAGAGAAATGCTTTCCATCGACCTGTCTGCAACATTTTAATATTTTACTCTTTACATGATTTTATTTATTCCTGTGCGTTTAGCCCGCCCAGGCAAGTTTCCTAATAAATACGTTTATTACTAGTAATATTCCACGTGTGGTTCATAGGTAATTTGTCATTTTATGTTTATAAAATGAGAAAAAAAGGTGTAGAGGCTACACAGTCAGTGAATAAGAAGTAATTGCTTTTGTATCTTTGACATGGAAAAAATGCACTAATGAATAATTATCAATATATTAAAAATATAAGACTAATGTTTAATAATATGGTTTATAATATTGATATATAAAAAGCTATTTTATCTTAACTTTAAAGCTTTAACGGTGCACTTTGTGATTTTTTGATCTAACAGATTTACCTGACAAGCTTCAATAAAGGTCTGGAAAAGGTTGAAAAATCTATCCCTTAGATTATCCAAATGCGAACCTGTCAGTAGGTGGAATATATTAGGCAGCAAGTGACCAATAAAGTTGATGTACGCAGAAAAAAAGGTCAAGTGTAAGAATCTAGGGTCTAGGATTAAAGTGTGATTACTAAATGACGCTCCGGACATCTCTAAAGCTAAAGCTCTTGTGGGGTGTTCCCAGTCTGCAGGGGTAAGTATCTATTGAAAGTAGTAGTACAACGTCATGGGCTGACAAGGCTTAGTGGCACAGCTGGTCTGTGTGGTCTGTGTAACAGATTAAACGCTGGTTCTGATACCATGGTGTCAAAAGATGGATCACCGCAACAATAGGAAGCTGGTCATGCAGACACAGTGTCTGAACAGTGTATAGTGATCGAACAGTGCTACAAAAATCATTTATTGTCACGTAACATTACCACAAGTGTGAAAAATTGAACAAGCTCATGCTCATGTGTTCATATGCTTACATTTAATATGGTTATGTATAAGTGAATGGTGAAAGATGGAGCCGTCTAAAAATAAAAACAGTACGTTTGACAGCTAATGCACACTCGCTTTTTATTCTCACACCATATTTATCATCTGTGCACTAAATTAAAACATAAACACGTTCTATATCATGACCACTGTGCCACGCCAGGTCTCTCCGTTTACTGCTACCAAACTTTGAATCCCTGCCAAAGCAAACGTCGGACTTCAGGCAACCGGTCCAGCCATTCCCATAGTTACTTCACATGGGTGCATGATGCTGGCCTTGAAGATTTAGATTAGCAGGGTTGAACAAAGAGCATGATTCAGAGCAAGTCCTAGGGCTCTGGATATGTGTAGCCGGACACCGAATCCCGAGCAAAGACTCGTGCGTATGCCCTGTAGGACGTGGTGTATGTTTTGGCCATTTTAAATCTCCTGAGAATGTGATGAAGTGAGTAAAAATGTATATGTGATGTTCTGCAATTGATTGACTCCTTGTCCACGATGTATTTTACAGGTCACACAGTTACTGGAAGAATGACCAAAGTAATAAAAACAAATAATTAAATGAATGTATATTTTAGGAATTGATTAGTAGGGTGGCATGGTGGCTAAGGACATAGCATGAAGGTATTGGGTTTGAGTCATTAGACTGTTCTTCCTGTGTGCCTGTTTTTTTCCAGAAGCTCCAGTTTCATCCCACAGGGATGACTATCCCAGTAGGATAGTGTGTGTGTGTCTCTGCCCTGCAATGAACTAGTGTCCAATCCAAGATGTTTTTGTGTGTCCACTTTGTAGCATACATAAATCATTTCGAGTCATTTTTATTAGAGGTAAATGGCAAGAGCTTCAGTCATATCCTCATAACACTACTAATTTGCCCTATTGTGTATATATCCCCATATATACTTCTTGGCTCGCCATTGACCTTTTAGCTGACATTTTACTCTTGTTCCCAAAGACCCAGCCAGTGAATAGTGAATAATCCTGTGTTGGATTGTTTTTGTCAGGTTCTATGGTGGATCAAGTTAGCTGGATAAGTAAGGGAAATCTAGTGACTTTTGTATGTTGTGGTGGCACAGTTTGGGTCCACTTCTTGCTCTAAAATGAAAGTTATGAAGAATTAAATCCACACTAATAAATTATGTTCATTTCATTTCTTTTAATGTGTCAGTTGTGTGAATTTTTTTGCATTTATGTCTGTTTCTGTATGTGAATCGAGTAGCTGGGTATTGGAATTATTGTGGATTGTTATTAGTGCAAGTTTGTATTTACTGTTCCTTAAATTATGTATCAGGTGTATTTTGGTATTATTTTGTGTTTTGAACTTTGATTCATTCATCTTCTTTTTTATTTTGTGGGATTTCAAGTATCTTGTATCTTTGTTAAAACCCTCAGAGTTGGGCCCATCCATTATATACCCAAACAATAGGTACTGTTAGCATCCCTCATCTCTAAAATTAGGGTAATCTTATGGATCTTATATGATGTGGTATGCAGTTTAGTGGGGCAGTGTGGATCCACTTTTTGCCCTTAAAAAACTGTTTTAATTATAAAAAAAATTATAAACTATACTGGTTACACTGATCATCTGGTCAATACTTACCAAAATTCGTTCTTCGGCTGCTCCCACTTAGGGGGTCGTAACAGCAGATCATGGTCTGGATTTTTGACTTGGCATTTTTGACACTTCCTTTTCCAACTTTTCCTATTCCCTTTACAAAGTATTGACTAGGCATCTACGAGATGTATCTCCAGGTAACCTGGTGGCATGTCTTTGGAAATTACCTGAACCGGTCCACCAGGGTATCAACGTCAGGACTTCTTGTTGTGAGGTGACAGTGCTATTTACTACGACACCATGCTGCCCTTAAGAAACTATAAGAAACTATACTGTTTATGTCCCATTAATTTGTCAGTCGTGCTTAGGTAGTTTGTGTAACACTGTCTGTTTTCATGAACAAATATATATGGACATTTCATATTGCAGACAGAAACATTAAAAAAAACGATCCTGCACAGTCAGGTTCTTCGGTCCACAGAAAAATAAGCACATTTGAAACTGATTTAACCACTGAACTCTGACTTGGTACCCTTTTCCTCCCATTAAATGCAGGTCTGTGAGTGCTACCTGGAAAATGGGTAGAAAAAGTGGGGACTACCTGAACGATAACAGCCCATTTGTGCCAAATAAAACCTTAATAAATCAAACCAATATTTGAGCATGGCTCCTGTAGCAAATAAATGATCGTGTATCTCAAATGAAAACAGAGCCAGGAAGCTGTGTTTTGTGACCAGAAAAGAATAAAATGATAAATTTCCTTTTGGGCTTTAATTCTACAATGGCTAAAATGGACACACTAAGATAACTGCAAATGGCTAGTTTAAAAAAGACACACAATATAACGGTACATTGGTGGTAAAATTATTTAACAACAGTTAAAAATGTTTTGTCATTATGTATATCACCAGCATTGTATTGCTTGTATTAGTCAACAAATTGTGTCTAGCCATAAGCTGAACACCACTAATTTGTAATGAAATGCACCACGATATGTTGATTTTTCATTCAGAATGGTCCTGTTGTGTGAATTCCTGCTCACACAAACAATCTAGCATCACACTACTGTAGACATGCAATTCAGATCCTGTGAACACAGTCATTTGTCAATGTCAGAATCAGTCACAATTCCATGGCTCACTGAGGAGCTGAGGGGGCAAAAAAAGTGTTTTTATAGGCATGGTGGAGGCCTGTGCAGCTAAAAGCTTGGACAGGCACTGTAGGGGGTCTGCTACAGAACATGAAAAAATCTCTGAGTTTGCTATGTCTCAGGTGAAAGAATCCGATCGACCGAGGCCACGAAGCGCCACGCCGTCTGAACCATTTTTTCTCAGTATAATTGTCCAGGTCATAGCAGTTCCAAAAAGCTTAACCAGCATGACTTAGATTCATCTTATATGAAGGCACAATAATTACTTACTAAAATCAAATATTAGTTCTTTTCTAAATATGTTTTGATTGCACCCTCTATAGATCTTATCAATACTTCAATCTACATAATGAATAGATTGATAAATGGTTCAGTCTAACGAATCGCTAGCACACCAGCACCAACATTCTAAACTCCTAAATTTAATCTCTAGAGACCCTGCGTCCTCATATAAGGACATTACATTTCTGGTTTTCTGCACCATTTTACCTATTTTTTAAAATTGTTTACTCTTTGGCCTCATATGGAGACACTGCTCATACCACCTAGTGGTCATATGACAACATAACACTCAATTGATTAAATTCGTTTCAAAAGTTGCTTTTTTATGAACAATAACATGATCACTTTTGTTTATGTATTCTAATGTTTACAGTTTTAATCAGACAGTTTTGTTCTTTGTTAGCCAATTGTATCTTTATTTTAGACCTACTGTCTCCATACGAGGACATTGTAAGTTCCAAAAATGGGTTGATGTACCAAGACAAAATTAAATTTTTATGCTTGTTAGGTCCTACTAATCCCAAATAGCTAGACGAAATAAAAAACGCACATCAGGGAAAAGTCTGGCTCTCAGGAGGTTAAACATTAATAAATTTAGCTTTATTATTATCATTAAACAAAGCATGTTTTGTTGTTCTTGGTTCCAGCTTAGCAACCATCAGTTTGAGGAGTTAGCTATGGATGTGTATGACGAAGTGGACCGGAGAGAAACCGATGCAGGTTTGTTTCAGTCTTTCGATCGCTTACGATTCTAAATTTATTTGGTGGTTTTGTGTAGAAGAACTAGAAAGGCTCATATGACAATAGTTCATGATAATTTTACAACTACCTGTTTGGTTGCAGTCTGGCTCACAACTCAGAACCACAGCACCCTGGTCACTGAAACCACAGTGGTTCCATTTCTTCCAGTCAACCCTGAATACTCTTCCACCAGGAACCAGGTATGTTTTAGCTAGGGCTGCCTCCATACCACATGTTCATGTCTGAAACCGAGAACTTACAGCAATACTGATTATACATTTATTTATTGATTTAGTTTATTAATTTTAACTGGGTGTGTTGACTATTTGGGGACAGTGTAGTCTAGTGGGTGGAGCGTTGGGCTGTGAATCCAAAGGTTGGGGTTCAAATCCAGGCTCTGCTACACAGCCACTACACAGCTGGGTCCTTGAGAAAGACCCTTAACCTGGTCTGCTCCAGGGGTGCCGTACGTTGGCTGACCCTGCGCTCTGACCCCAAACTTCCAGGCAAGTTGGGATATGCGAAGAGAAACATTTGTTGTACCGTATATCTGTATATGTGTAATGACAAATGAAAAATTGAATTTTATTGAATAGAAAAGATTTTCTATTCCAACTCGTATAGAAGTTGTATGGCGACCCTGGGACAGACTGGGTTAAGGGTCTTGCTCAAAGGACTCAACTGTGGCTGGGTAGCTCAGCCTGGATTTGAACCCCCAATCTTCCAATACAAAGCCCATAGATCTTCCCACAAAGGCTACACCGTCCCTAAACAAACTGACCCCCTTCTGATCAGGAGTCAGTTGTGGGCCGGAGTGGCAACTGTTAAAGCATCAACTGTTGAATCAACTAATAAATACAGAGGACTTACAGCAATACTGATTAAACGTTTATATATTGATTTAGTTTATTAATTTTAACTGGGTGTTAAGGGCACGAGACTGTGTGTGGTTAGCAGCACAGGGGCCCCTCAGGGAACGGTCCTGGCACCGTTCCTCTTCACCCATGTACAGCTCACCAGACTGTCACCTCCAGAAGTTCTCTGATGACTCAGCAATTGTCGGACTTATTAACAATGATGAGGACAGCGAGTACAGAGGACTGATTCAGGACTTTGTGGACTGGTGTCTACTGAACCACCTCCAGTTAAACGTGGGGAAGACCAAAGAACTGGTGGTGGATTTCCGCAGGTGCAGACCCACTGTACCATCAGTGAACATCCAGGGAATGGACATTGAGAGAGTGGACTCTTATAAGTACCTGGGTGTTCACCTGAATAACAAACTGGACTGGTCAGTGAACACTACTGCACTTTATAAAAAAGGTCAGAGTAGACTCTACCTACTCAGGAGACTGAGGTCGTTTGGAGTGCGAGGGGAACTCCTGAGGACTTTCTTTGATACAGTGGTGGCATCAGCCATCTTTTATGGTGTGGTATGCTGGGGCAGTAGCATCTCTACAGCAGACAGGAAGAGGCTTGATAAACTCATCAAGAGAGCCAGCTCTGTCCTGGGGAGCCCATTAGACCCGGTGCAGGTGGTGGGAGACAGAAGGATATTAGCCAAGCTAGCATCCATGCTGGAGAATGACTCCCACCACATGTATGAGACTCTGGATGCACTGGGTAGCTCCTTCAGTGACAGGCTGCTTCACCCCAAATGTGGGAAGGAGAGCTATCGCCGGTCTTTCCTTCCTGCTGCTGTAAGACAATCAGCACTGCTCCAAGCAGACCACAAACACACTTTAAATTACTTGGTGGCTTAATGGTTTGACTTGTTTTTCCCATGGTAAACTAAAACATTGTGCAAGACTCTGTCTAAGTGCAATCTTTTGTAACTATTTATTATTGTTTTATTATTGTAAGGTTTTTTGCTGTACTGTCCCTCTGCTGTTGCAACAAGTTACATTTCCCCACTGTGGGACTAATAAAGGATTATCTTATCTTACCGTTCTGTTGTCTAAGTTGTAGCATGATGCTGATGGTGGTGGCCTGAACGATCTCCACAACTAGCTGATTCTTGCAAAGATTCAGAGGAAAACAAAATCGCTATAGATACAATATAACTCTCATCCTTTACTGGGCCTTTTTGATGATGGAGGTGATGTTGGGCTGATCATGAGAAAATATTATTAAAGCACCACCTGGAGTCGAAATCTGCACCTTTTACTTGTGCACGTCATTTCACTAATTTACAATCGATGGACCGCGGTTAGTGTCCGTATAACTTAAGGTTTGGGCTCAAAGCGACCCCTCTCGATTATCAGCTACAAGTTGAGAGTAAAAGAGAAAGAGGATGACTACAGAAACAGACATTTTGGACAACAAACATAAAAAGAATTCTGAATGTTCTGGAAAGAAAATTGTCTATCTGGTCAGGTGTAGTTAGAATAGACTTGAAGACACTTATTAATAGTCAGAACACAACATAGTGGTTTTACACACACCGCTGGAGCATTTGATCTCGTACAATGGAAATGTGGTGTGTCGAGGTTCATACTTCTTACCTGAGCTGCCTGACAAAGTTGATGTGGGAGCTGCCGATGATGTGATTAATCAACTCCTCGTATGAGGGATTATTCACTTGCTCCCGGGTCTCCAGCTGATCCAACAGCATCTGATTGATGGTGTCAGGGTCGCTTAGAAGCTCCACCAATGGCTTGAGCACTAAAAAAGAGAACATTATAAATATTTATACAGATAAAAACACAAGGACAGTAAAGTATGTAAACACTCACCTTTGGTACTGATGACCTCAACCAGGTTGATACGGAGGTTGCGGGACTGCATACCGGCTGTAATTGGCAAGCAACATAGCAGCAGACGTGCACAGCAGCGCAGGAAATGTTTTTCCTCCTCTGGACTCCTCAGACACGGGTACAGTGGGATGGACGTCACCTGCTGATGGCTGCACCAACAAGAGATGAGAACAGTAGATTTAACCGAGTGAAAGAAATATATAATACAACATATATACACAATATATTACAAGCTTATTTATTTGTTGGTGGAGCAGAACCAATGGTTTGGCATAAGCCAGAGACTGCCTAGAGTATCTGGATTTAATGTGTAGATTGAATGTGCATTAGTTTACCTGGCAGCTTTGAGGTTACGTAAGTGGGAATCGATGGTCCTGATGCTGATGTTTAGAACATTCACCACATCCACCTCAGCTAGGTGAGTCTGTAGCTGTGTTATTAGCTCCCAGAAAACATCTGACAGTACAGGGAACAGCTGATCGTCGTCTCGGCCGAGCGGCTTGTACCACGGTAAAATGCTGTCCCTGTAGCTGTAGTCAAACACTACAAAGAAGATGAAAGATGATTATTTCTGACAGAAGCATTATAACCAGTAATAACAGAAATGTTGTGTTACTGTGTCGTATTTTAATACAATAAACCATGTGTTGCTTTATCTGTAGCTTTTTGTGACATCATTAGGTAAACATTTCAGAATGTTGCCATTATCCTGATATGAAATGTCTAAATGGTTTGTATAGTTATCCTGGTATTATCATAAACAATAGTACATCACACACTCAAAACATGTTTGGAATCAGCACATAAGACCATATGAGCTGAGGGTGTCTCTCCATACATGATATGGTATTCTGTGGTTACCCAACAATGGCAATAGATTGGATACGTGTTGTTTTGTGGAAATAATCTGCCTTGATCAGACAAGGGCAGTTGATTAAAATTCTAGAAATGACTTCATTGAGAGATGTGTTTGTGTTTGTTAGGAGTTTAGCAACATGTTTTATACTTTATATCACAGGGTGGATTACACATCACATGATTAGAATGACAAGTTTATATAAAACACAATGATGGGCAATGTAGCATGTCCAATCCATCACTTGCATGTTTTTGGACTGTTAGAGGAAACCTACATGCAGACACAGGGAGAACATGCAAACATCTACAAAGAAAAGACCCATGTGCGGTGCTAACCATTTCACCACTGTACCTTCCCTGGAAGCTAGAGAAAGAAATCCATTTATAAAAAACTTTTCAAATCAGTTTTAAACAGCATCAATCAAACAAATGTGTCAGTTATCAATGAGCAAGACCTGTTCTTTACATCTACTGTTTATCTGCTGTACTACACAAACATGTCATATACAGAATTGAAACTTTAAAACTGTAATGCTGGATACTATCCTTGTAATACTCACCTTCTTTCAGAACATTATCCACATTCTGTGACACCACTACTTGTCTGGTTGCCACGGAGTTGGTCTGCGTTACACAAGAACGCGTCTGAGAAACATAAGCAATGTTTTTATTTCTGTCTGCAATTTATATATTTATTTATTTACCGTTCACTAGATTTCACCAGAACAACATGACCAAGATCTGAATGAATGTGTGAATGAGGAAGTGTGGTCATCCAGAATGGCTACATGACAACAGAAAGCTCCATCGTTGTACTTATTACAATTATATTATTAATATTACCATTATTATTATTGCTATTGTTGTACTATAAAAACTGATTATTAAACCAAGGAATTACTAATTCACTCTCAAAACCTTTTCAAATAGTTAACGTCATTAAAACTAAACAAGACAAATAAATACAAAGATAAACACCAGTCATATACACAAATACAATGTTTTAAAAGAACTTTACATTTAACGTTTATCCAAAAAGGGGGGGGGGCATTTCCCCATGCTGGGTGTTTCGGGTCCTGTGTCTGCGTGGGTTTCCTCCAGGTGCTCCGATTTCCTCCCACAATCCAAATACATGAAAGTGAGGTCAATGAAAGACTGTTTTGATCTAACTTGTGTACTAATGACACTTGTGTCATGACAAACCTTTTCCTGTCATGAATGTAACCAAAACATCACAAGAGTGACCACAGTGTCCATCTCAGATGCTGCTTACCTTTAACAGTTTCACTGTTACTCTTCTGTTCTCTTGGTCTCTCTTTTGAAGCAAAAGGTCATTAATAATGTAGCAGATGATCACCAAGATCATGATTAACGTCTTGAGGAAAAAAAAGAGGTTAAAAGGTTTGGTGTAAATACGAAGAGACGCACCACACAACATCCACAATTAGACATCAAGTCTATCAAAAAGCAAGTAAAGTAAAGAAAATTAGCTGCATTCCGAATCGAACTAGTTCAAGCTACTGATCATCTGCTCCATATTTTGAAGCGTGAGAGCGGGAGACCAAACAGAAAACCTAAATGATTCAGTGATGCACGGCTCCCCCTGCAGGAGCGCCTGTGCTAGTGCTGGTGATTCTGAGTTTCTATGAGTCAGAGTCAGCACAACGATTCGGTTCATTCGATTCCTCTGAAGTGTAAGCCCCGCCCACTTTCGAGTGTAAGCCCCGCCCATTTTCCAGAGAATTCGCTACGCTCGCTTGTTTGTTGCTTTCAGCTAAGAAAGTTTTTAATGAAGAAGTTTAGAAGTTTATATTGTGTTTGTTATTATTTCTAA
>JAOUQU010000017.1:1663232-1673480 GCA_028566735.1 Ammoglanis amapaensis | reverse complement strand
ATTTTTGTGATCATGATTTATTGTGATCTGCGGCAGCCCGGCATTAAAGGTAAAACTTCACAAATATGTATCCCAGTCAAAATGGTATTTTTAGTCGACTATTAGTCGATTAGTTGGAGTAAATGACGACCACTGGTCGTCTGGTCATATTTGGTCATATTTGGTCGTGGACAGCCCTAGTCGAAAGTGATACACTTTTACCCATCTTGACACCCAACAACTGAGTAGAATGATTAACTTTACTCAGTTAACATATTGGAAAGCACTCACCTTGCAGCTGTCTAGAGCTCCCTTTGCTGCTGTATCCCAGAATGCTGTGCAGACAGGAGGCAGAAATCCTGCCCTCCTGCCTTTGGCTCAGGTTCTTCACTATCCTAACAGAAATCATGTGATTTAATAATAAACGTCTAGATGTGGTTTTTGTACTTGTACTTGTTTTAAAAACACCTAAATATGTAATAATAATAATAATAATAATAATAATAATAAATACTTACCACAGGCCGTCATTTTCATGCTTCAGCTGTATGATATCTCCGCACTTGACCACGAGATTATCGGAACCATGTCTGTGAGAGTCTACCAAGGCCCTGTACCTGCCTGGGGTCTAAAGAAACAGATGAAAGAAAGTTCTTGCACCCTAGAAATAAGGTAAATAAACAGTAATAAACAGGATGGGATCTACAAACCAAATGAACAGTTTCCTCCTCTTCGGTATCGGACAGATTATTTCCATTCCAGTCCTCCAGACCTTCACAGATATCAACGGAATGACGAGAACCTGGCCAACCTGGCATACACAAACTGCCGGGTAATTATTTGTTCATTGTATTGGTTGGACCTACTTACAGAAACAGTTTGAATAGATATATACACATAGTACAAGTCAGAGGTTTGGACACGCCACATTTGGATGTATGTATGTATTTACCCGTTCCAGTCGTTTCCGACGCTTGGGTCACTCTGTGGGGGCGCTACCGATCCCCAGAGTTACTCAGCATTAATTTTTACGGAGTAGGTTGCCAGGTCTTTCTCCAACCCCGTATCGCTACAGGGATCTTTTGAAACTACAGGCCAATTTTACCCATTTCCGATCAACCTAGTGCATGTTTTTGGATTGTGGGAGGAAACCCGAGTACCCATAGGAAATCCACGCTGACACGGAGCTGCCTGGGGTTCGAACCCGGGACTTCATGCTATAAGGCGACAGTGCTAATCATTTAGCCACCGTGCCACCACTGCACATTTACTGCTTTATCAAATACTAACTACAACTTCATATGGCGGATGAGTTAGCTATGTCGCCTCACACCAAGAAGTCCCGGGTTCGATCCCCGGGTCAGGCCGGGGGCTTTCTGTCCGGAGTTTGCATGTTGTTTCCATGTCAGCGTGGGTTTCCTCCGGGTGCTCCGGTTTCCTCCCACAGTCCAAAAACAAGTACTAGGTTTATCGGAAATGGGTAAAATTGTCCTGCAGTTTCACAAGGTCCCTGTAGCGATACAGGGTTGGAGAAAGACCTGGCAACCTACTCTGTAAATATAATTGCTGAGTAACTCTGGGGATCGGTAGCGGTCCACAAAGTGACCCAAGAGTCGGAGACGACTGAAACGGGTAGATACAATACATACTTACTAAAAAAGGCCATTTGTGTCAATCAATGATCAGTAAAACATGATCTGCTGGTATGGATTGATTAAAAGTGTCTTCCACGCCTTATAAAACCAGCTAAAGAAACATTACTTCCTTTATAAACCATCATCATAATAATATGACTTATAATAAAGCCATAATAATATGACTCGTTTGTGTAGGATAAATCCCTTAAAAAGAGCACAAATGATTAATCTAGGATTCCTGTTAGCTTGAAGACCCATTATGGCGCACAAAAACACAATCCTTAGCACAATAGCACCATTTTTGTGTTCACTATAGGTCACAATATTTACTTTTCTTGCTTACATACTTCTGTAACAAGTTAATTTCCCCATAAGGATCGATAAAGTTGATCTTATCTTATCCCACAACAAAACCCTCTCCCGGCATAATACGAGAGTATTGTCTATCCTGCCAAGTACCCTAGAAAGCAAACATACACTACAATTTTTATGATTAGGCTTCATTCCATTCAGTCATGAGCAATAGGTCTGTTTGTGGGTTCAAACCAAAGCAAAGCAAGATGCAAAAAAAAAAAGAAAGTAAAAAGTTTGAGTTTCGTTATTAACACCTTTTAAAAAAAGATGTAATTTAATAGCCCAAGTTTCCATCATGGCAAAACCAGACCGAGTCTGGCGAACAGGTCTCTCTGGACCTGTAACTTATTGTTTAAGATTATATTTCGTCTAAAATTAGAATCGGACTAAATTTATTACCACAACGGAGGGCTCTAAAAAGCCAGTGCCTTCTCACCCCTAAATGCTCCAATTTAAAATCTGTTTTAATCCAGACCTCACATTCGGCTGGAAAAAAGACTAAAATCTCATCATTTATTTAAATTAAAAGATTTTTCTATTCTTCTTTGCTTTGACGTTTCTAAACTTACTAAAACGACAGGATAAATAAGTGCAGTCCAGTTATATTCAGCTTCTTCTGGCAGTGGTTGTACTTTATAAGGAAGACCATACCATGAACATGTATGATTTGTAATCCTTTATTCATCTTTGTTTTGTATAACAGTCCCCCTAAATCTGTTTAAAGTTGCATATTCTGATATCCTGTGTTATTCTGAAAAGGCACATCATATAGAACGTGTCTGTGTATACTCTACACATTGTATACTGTGCATACTATTGTTTACTGTACATTGTGTATTGTCTGTAAGTTATATGTACAGTATCTGTTTGTTGTTTACGCTGGAGAGCGTTTACGGTCTGTAGTGAAGCTGTATGTGTTGTGACATCAGCACAATGTCGACTTTGCTTAAGAAGCTTTGGTTTACATATTAGATTGATTGTTTTAACCTGCTTTCATAACTGAACTATAGAACTAATCGCAAATAAATGTTGGTCCGGCCTAAACTGGTCAAGCAGTTATAAGATACAGACGCAATAAATAAAGAAGAAACACGTGTTGGCATCCTCCATGCCTCCATTCAACCATCTAAATCTTGCTTACTTGCGTTTTCTAACCCAGCATCACTGATCTATACAGTTATTATGTATTAATTTATTATATTATTTTGTTTTTTTCAGTACTGTGTTTTTACCAGCATAGAAATTATTCTTCTGCATTCAATCTAATCCATTCAGTTAAACACACATTTATACACTAGACACACACTAGAAAACAACAGTGACCAAACGTGCCCGGCACGGTAGGCAGCCCTAACCACGGCACCAGGAGAACAGTTAGGGTTTAAGGTTGCCTGTTGACATGACTCATGACCTGTCGAATCTCGGAATCGAACCGGCAACCTTCCGACCACAAACATGGTTCTCTAACCACCACAGAACTTCATACAATCACTTTTGTAATGTCGTTAGTCAATAGTGAGTCAACAAAAAGGTTCAGCCATGCCATCGCCATCTAGTGAATGACTGGATTCATTGGTGTTCCAATGTTGTCTTTTAGACTGGAAAGTATGACCTGTCAATCAAACATCTGACATCGGGTTGGATTTGGTAGTAGAAGGTCGACCGATTTCAATTTTAGCTGCTTTGTAAAGCAATTGGTTCTTTAATTTCTATTACAACATGCCAAAATGATGACAAACCAGTCCAAAATTATGTCCACCCGCCAAAGTGGGTTTTCCATGCCAATTCCAAACAAAAATCTGGCCGATCTGATGGAAAACTGCTCCGGCAAATCTGGCAACATTGGCAACTTTGCTACCTTAAAATGAATTCGATCACTGAGAGATGTAAAGAACAAGAGAAGGAAAATATTTTGTTTCTAATTCCACTATTAAATTAAATGTTTCGATTTCAGATTCCTTTTCAGATCAGCCGAGGGCCGACACACATAACCTTTTTGTTTAAAGAAGCAGAAATCCCTCAGACCCACCATGTTCTAAGCTTTATTTTCAAACATAGGTGTTGACTAAAAGAAAACAACTCATTTCGTTCTACGTCTCCCCTTTTTCCATCCTAAAATGAAAACATCTCAGATGGCTCCTGCACTTAGTAAAAACGCAGCGGCCTTCCAGTAATTATTGGCGATTATTTTACTACCTCGCTAAGCCTTTTCCTCTTCGGGCCGAGGTGTGAAGGCCCGGTTCTATTCCTGAACGAGTGTGTCTGGAACATAATAGACTCCCACATCCCAGATCAGCCAGCAGCAATTTACAATCCAAACACAACAGATGCCCTTCGACTCTGGAAGAAACCTCAGGAGCAACGGGGGCCACAGAAAGCCCCTGTTTGTACCGGTAACCACAATTTCAGTCAAAAGAGCATTGTGAGGACAGGCGCTGGTGTTGGACGAAAAGACCTGGTTCGGTATTAAAGTTCCACTTCAACCCAAAGTGGTTCATGTACATGGAGACCTGTCACATGACCAGAAATGTCCCACATTGGTTGGAAGAATTTGGGCAGGTTTTCCCGATTACTACCCTGGTCTCATAGTTCCCCAGACATTGACCCAATTGAGCTGTAGGCATCTATGGATCCACTGCCACGCCCCCTCCACCAGCTGTCAGATGCACCGTAGTCAGGATTGCTACAGATAGATCGTTCAATCTACCAGGACGTTATTGAGTCACAATGCTCACAGGGAACAGTGTATCACAGGTCTCATGCCTGCACACACACACATTACAGTATGGCCAATTAACCTGCTTGTAAGCTTTTGACATTGACCAGAGACCCACTCACACATAGAGAGAACATGCAAACTCAACACAGAAAGGTCCCTGCCTATCCAGTTGCTTGTAGAACACATTTCCCCTAAACCAAGCGACTCATTTCTCTTTTCGCTCTCCCGTACCTAGCAGACTCATCCGTATGTTTAGTTGTGTAATGGTGCTTGAAATTATATTGGCGCTAGCACATGTGGGTAGTATGAGACACACTCCACTCAGGCCGCGTCTAGCCAGCTTGTTGCGTAGTTACAGACGTGTTTGGCGAAAATCACTGGGTGAACGGAAAAAAAGAATTATGAAAGCTGATTGCCTGGAAGCAAAACCAAAATACAAGAAATTAAGATTAAAAATAGGTAAATAATCAAATTGACTCGAGGGCTGGATTTCAGCCTAATTTTTCCACATGAGGGGAGGTATGAAGTTGCCTCTCGGGCTGGATGTGTAGACACTTGTTCTAACCCAAACAGCAAAACTTTTAAAGCATTTATATTATTAGGATCTTTTATGCAATCACAGTTAAGCTGTTTTGTGTCGGTATGGAGATTCTGACTACATATTGTGTAACAGTGGTTAGATTTAGACTATCAAGTGAAAGGTTGAGAGTTTGAATCCCAGCTCTGTCATGGAGACACTGGAGCCACTGGAGCGTAAATGGGCAATCCAATGCCTTTGACCCAAAATCAGGGAAAGTTAAGGCAGTATACAAAATGCAGGACATTGCATTCCTTGCTGTAAATATTCGTACCATTTAAAAACAATTATTCTCCCTCTACAGTGCAGAATATTAATAAATGATTCAAGAAATGTCATTGAGTAAAGGTTAAAAGCCATCTTATGTTAAACATGTCCTTGGAGGCATTGGGGAATGGACCATCACATAGTGGGAACGTGGATTCTTGTCAGATGAATCAACAAAAATGTTTTGATATGTCATGATATGGGGCTGCCAAAGAGAAGTTACATTTATGTGATCAGCATTAATATTTAATTAGGATTAAAAATTATTCTTTTACAAGATCTTTGATGCATTTTCAACAAAACAATAAAAGCATCTGCTGCACAGATTACAAAAGCATGGATGAGGAGGAAGATGATTACGGGTTCTGGTTGGGTTCTGGAATGACCTGCCTACATTCTTCCAAAATAAAGAATGTGAACATAATATTAAGATTTCTTTCTTTCTATTGTTGCAAACTTGAACTCTTTTGGGCCTGAATTATTTCCAAAGCAAGGCTTGAGAAAACCTGAGTGTCTAGTCTGCATCATTGGCTGAAGTGCTGTCATGCCTCCTTGAGTGCACTGAGTGTACTTGAGTTTTTCCCCCATAATGCAATGGAAGGGACTACGCTGCTGTTTGATTGGCTGGAAAATGTTTTCTGATGGCCAGCAGGTCTGGAGTGGTGTTATGTGCAACAAAACTTGAAAAGTTGTGATGTCACTGTAAAACTGGGTCTGAAGGGGTAAGTTTATGTTTCCAACCTTTGCTGAAATTTATAAATGGCCTGAAATGCAGGAATGGATATTAATCAAGAAACTAAATTAAGTTGAGCAGACAAAACTCGAAATATCTCAAGTTTATACTGTTTGCAATTTAAACAAAAGTAACTGTTTTTATTCCTTTTTTTAACTTGCATTTTCCAAACTGTTTCAACGTTTTTAGTCTGCACGTCTGCTCCCCTCTGCAGACACATGGACGACACTCTCTGACGTCTGCGCCCCGAACCCAGGCCCTTTGTGGCGGAAATTAGATTCGACACTCCATTAAAGGTACAGAGGAGGGCCTAGTGATGACGGTGGACGTATTAAGCCACTTGATTGCATCCCAAAACCCTTCAAGCTTATGTAAGCACCATCCATCTGTGGTGCAATTTGGCAGGAAAGCTCCTGATGAGAGACAAATGGTCATTGCGAGGTTGTGGCCGGCTGTACTAGCGAGCGTTTAACGAAAGAAGTCTTTTGTCGATGCAATCAATCCGTTGCTTCGTAAATGTTTTGATTAGTGAGATAACAGTAACATGTTAGCAGACGCTTCTACGCTCGTCTGACTCTCGATACGGTCATATATTACGTCGTAAGAGGACATGATGATGGATGGGATGTACCTTTAGCAGGACTACGTGGACAGTCTGACTAGGTGTGCTTTTCTGCTCTTTCTCAGGATCTATTTGCATTTAATAGTCATCGACCACCTTAAAACTGAATGGTTATTTGACATCTCCGGCACATTAGTTCTACTTTTTTATTCCTCTTAAGTAGCTTCCATGTTCATTTCACTTCTTCTCTGCTGGAAGACACACGCACGACACACTAGAATAATCTTGGAATTATTGTAAAACATGTGCTCCTGGTCTGCAGATATGCTTATGTCATTGAAATCCAGCTAACCCACAGCTGGATACGGTAAAATAAAAGTAAAAACCAAAGCTACAACGTCAGTCAGAAAACCACCATCAGCACCACAAGATTTTTAGGTTTGATGATTTAGCTTTATGTTGGACGTGCTCCTGGTCATGAATGATGGTTCCTGATGAGAGCACCGGTCCTTAACTAACCTGTTTCTGTTTTCTTTTCTTTGTGTTGTTTAAAATATACTGCGATGACCAGGTGCTAAAGTACTAAATAAAAAAAATATATATACACATTTTCTCCATAGTAAAGAAAGATTGATAAAACAATTGATATCTGTTTTATATATTACTTTTTTGGAATGCAATTTTTCAGTATCTTACCTTTAGCTTTAATGCTATTAGAATTAACATTTTTGGTTAAACATCTAGTCATGGATGCACCATTGTTCTCCATCCTTGTGACCCTTGTTGCCTAATCTAAGCTTCTCGATGGAATAAGGTAGAAATCCAGACTAGAAACTGTCAGAGTCTGTCAAACAAGATTATTTCAACAAAAATATATAATAGTGCAGAAACATTTTAAAGAACTGATATGTAAGTGTGTAATGATTGGAAGTATAAAGTAGTTATTAACAGGCACATCATTAAAAAACACTAAATCCAACTAAACATGTACTAAAAGTGAATCTGCCACTCATTAATCCTCAGTAAAGGATTTAGCATGCTGAAGAACTACAAGCATGACCGCTTTCTGTCAGTTAAAGCAGGTGTGGCGTTCAGGTGGAAGGGAGGGGGTCAGGATGACCTCTCACACTCGATTCAGATTTGACAAGGGCTTGTGAGTTATGTTTGAAGAAAAGCAAGTGTTCGGAACAACTGACAATTCTTAAACAACCTGTCCCAGCACATGGCCTGGTGGATCTAAATTAGAAACTGTCTGTGCACCCGCAGTACTGGCGGAGTTGTTAAGTGGGCGTCCACGTAAACAGAAAATAGTGACAACTGGAAAGTGTAAATAGTGATTTAAGTTTTATCGTGTGGATTAAAGTGGCTTAGAGATCTAAACCGTGAAAGAGATGTCTGCACTGTTGCTTAATCTGGTGAGATTATTAATGCATTTGGGAATTGACAGCTGCTTTAATATCTTGTTAGGTTCACACTGCTTGATTTTCGGAGCAGTCAGATTTCTTTACAGTTTTCGCTACACCACTGGATCTCTCACGATCCAGGGGACTTTTAGATTTACATTGAGCCAGCATTCAGCAGACGCCTTTATCCAAAACGACTTACATTAGTTACATTAACAGTAACAATCCGAGCAATTGAGGGTTAAGGGCAGCTGCAACCTAGCATTGGGAAGATTTGAACTGGCAACCTTCGGATAACTAACCCTGTATCATAACCACTAGGCTACGGGTTTTAGATTCTTTTGTCTTTACTGATCAGCGATCGTGGCTCACACACTACTCATGTATCACTGACAGTCTGTCTGGTCTCCCAAACTACGTTTGGTCACAAAAACAAAAACTAGAGCAGTTCGAGAACCGGGCTTTTAATGGGAAGGTTGCTGGTTCGATTCTGAGAATCAACAGGTCATGACTGAAGTGCCCTTCAGGAAGGCTCCTAAACCCTAACAGATCCAGCAGTGGCTAAAGTTTCTTACCACTCCAGTTATCTGTGCCCGATACTGCCCCCTAGTGTGTGTTTACTTTTGTGGACATTTGTGTTTCACTACTAGGATTGGGTTAAATGTGAAAGTATTCATAATAAATAATAATTTGAAAGCCTGCTGTACAATTTATTATTATTATTTTATGAACTAGAAATAACAGAATAAAAGATAATTTTGCTCTTACACATACAAATAAAATAATACAAGTACAAGAACAAAATTCATATGATATATAGTGTTAAGTTATGTTATGTTCAGTTTATTTTAATTTTAGTTAATATTAATTTTATAATAATTTAATATTTTTCATGTATTACTCCTTACATTTAAAAAATTTGTATTTAAGTCATTTTCAATGTATTTTTGTTCATTTCTTTGCTCGTTAATGTGGATTAAAAAAGCATTTTTCTTAGTTGTACGATGTAAAAGTTCATATGTGACTATTCGTGTGTCTTTTATGTAAAGTGAATAGCAACAATACTGTTTGAAATGTCTTGTAGGTCTAAAATGTCGGAATTTAAGTTTTTTAATACATTAAATGAAGTTGAGCAGTCTGTAATAATTCAAATATATTCAAAGTAAATGTTTATTTAATGCAAGTAATTATTTTAGCCATTTTAAATACTGACTCAACTTTTTCTTATTTAGGGTTCTACTCAGTTATTAAACACTGTTAAATCTGATCCCACTGTGGTCTACAAAATGTAGCATCAAACCTCCATGGTCCTGAAGCTTCTCTGCTTCAGCGATGTCACAGAACGTCTGATTTATTCTCGTGATCTGTCTGGGTTTAATAAACTGTCAGGGCAGTGGTTGTGCAGTGGTTATGAGCTACACTACTAATCACAAGGTTGCCAGTTTAAGATCCTTAATTGCTTGAACTGTAGTCTGTAATAATTGTGAATACAAGGGACGTTTGTAATAATACAAGTATTGCAAATAGATTAGAAATAGTATTGAAAGGTTTATTAATTTTGATCTTAAAGCTCTCGACCTTTACTGTACTACAAAAAGACATCGGAATTATCTTTATTGGGCAGACACTTTTAATAAAATAAATAAATTTATTATCTATAAATTTTAACAAATACACAACTCTAATGTTATATAAAGTATGACTAGGAAATGTCATATGGCTCTATGTTTACACACGTCTATACACAGTAGAGAATCACCTGTGGATACAAACCAGTGGTTTACAAAAGTAAATAAGGAAATAAATAAAAAAAGTATAAACTATAAAAAGATTTGACAAACCGATGAGGCCTGCATGCCAGCGATGTCCGCACTCACTTTTGTGTTTGTTTCTGGCCCTGGTGTGGCCTTACCAAGAGTATAAAGAAGCTACTGTGATGAACCATCACACACACACACACACACACACACACACACACACACACACACACACACACACACACACACACACACACACA
>JAOUQU010000017.1:1604013-1623645 GCA_028566735.1 Ammoglanis amapaensis | reverse complement strand
TATTATGTACTGTATTCTTTGCCTATTTTCTTGCCCAGCCCAATTTTTCTGAACTCATGAAGGTGACAAATGAACTCATTTAAGCGCTGTCACATGGGTCAGTGATAAACGACCCATACGCCTGAGTAACCTAAAGTAAAATCCTCTTCCAGGATTTTCTGGCTGATAACTGATGTGTTGCCTCTTCAGGTTTAAAGACCTACCTGATCTCTGGAAGAAAGTTGGAAAGCTTCCACTGCAACTGCTCACAGCTGGGTTTGGTTGGAACTAAGCCGGTTGGATCCTGTGATGTCCCAGGTTTGCCGTTAGCACTTCAGCCTGGTCCTGACAAAGCTAAGGTCAGTGAATCATTCTTTTAATGTTATACTGTAGGTTCTGCATCTCCATACATTTTGTATTTTTTTCAAAAAGTTGAATATAAAATACACTCCTAACTTACAAGCTCACATTCGAATCAGTTCAGAAGTCGTGTTTTTTGTACTGCATTTTAATCACCTTTGTTTGAAGAGCCACATCTGGCCGCTGTAACAGCCAGTACGTTTTTGGATACGTCTTAATTATTTTGGCACCGTCAGGTGATAATCAGCTTCTCCCTTGCTAGTTTGGGTGTAATTGTGTTATATTCAGCAGTTCTGCTACAGATGGGGGTTCTGATTAAAACATTTAGATGACGTTGCTTTTCTACGCTTTAATCTACTAAAGTATTTTTGTAGCATCCTTTCTAACATTGTCACGGTAAAATTAAACTTCTTTGCCATTTATGTTTTTATTTGTATTTTTCATTTTTGTTCAAGGAACCGTTCACTTGTACTTAATAATGTGCTTTGTTACATTGAAGCTAATTATTATACTTAGAATTCAAGTCATCTCTGAGTCGTTAAGTACTAATTAGTCATTCTGTGCTCACTCACTCATGCAATAAGTCGTTAAAGCTTGTTTTAAAGACACCTTGGATGTAGATGTTATTTATAGTGCGCTATTTATAGTGCTAGTCACTTTTGGTGTCACAGAATACATTATAACAAGTGCATTTCAATTATAACAAGTGTGTCTGGTTCATGGTTTTAAAAAATGTAGTTAAATCCAACATATAACAAATGCTGGATCTCAGCTTTGAGTAACTACACCACCATCCGGGGAATAATTCAGATTAATGCCAGATCTGTCTCGTTTTCTATGGCATATCATTATAATGTGCAGAACAGTTACACATTGCTCAGATGGGTTAAAATTTGGAGAATTAGGAACACATGGATGTCTAATGCAAGTCCCAGATCATTATACTGCCACGGTAGGAAGTTATCATAAAAATGTTGGTTAATATTTGTTTATTTTTTTCTTATCCAGATATTTTTATGAATTTGTTTTTTTTGTTTGTTTTCTTTAGTCTGCTTGCCCTTCGTGCAGTGTGGTTCTAAGTACTTTAGAAGAGAAGAAACTGTCAACGGGAGAAGATCATAATGTCAGTCCAGATGAGCACAAGGCCAATAACCCAAAGGTACCTTTATATTTTAACTGTTTGTTAGTTACTTGTTGGTGGGCCGATCATAAGGGTTAATGTAGTTGTTTAGTTGGTTGTGCAACGGTTCCACTAGAGGAACTAAATTCTCACTAATACTGGAGACACTGATAATGTCATAAATAAGTTAATTATTAATATATGTTATTAACTGTGCACTGACTGTATCCCAGAATGTATATGACCATTATTACTACATGGTATAGAAATGGCACTCTTTTGTGTATTAGTACATGGGGTGCAATGGGGTGCTTCTCATTCGTTTTAACTGTGCATCCTCAGGTATCCTCAAACGAAAATCCCAAAGCCCTAAACGGCCTACTAAATCTAACCCAAGATGGAATTCTAACCAACAGCCAGACATCCCTTTCTGAGATACTCCAAGAGAAAGAAAAGAAATGGGGAGGAGGAGGAGGAGGCATTGGTACCATGGACCATTCTGCTCTTATTCCTCTGCGCTCCAAGAACTTCAGAGAGAAAAGTGATGCCCATTTTGTGGAAGTAATAAAAGAAGATAGGTAATGTTAACATTATTCTATGGGTGTGACAAAATGTGAACTACAGTCAGTAATCATATACCTACAAAGTTCATCAATCTTTTAGGTAAAGCTTTGAAATGAAATATGTTTGTACAAGTTCGACCTAATAAAGTATTTGTCGAGTGTATGAAAATTGTATCACTTTTTCCTCACTACACTCATCTCTGGAATAGAAATCAATATTACAGTTTATGGCTTGAAACACGAAGCGTCAGGCTGATTACATAACCCCATTCTATAAAAGCTGTGTTTTATTATTGCTATGGTTGTACTCTCAGGGTGCTGGAATAAACGAGCCCTTGATCTCAGCTGTGCTGAGTAAAATATAAAAAGAATGCCATCATCACCTAGACAGCGAGCACGGACTGTGTCCTGCGGGGAAACCTTTCAAATACGATAAAATGTTGTTGCTTAGCAGATGTCAGGAATAATTTGTCTTTTACCAAGGGACCACCTGAAACCTATTTTATGCAGCTTCTGGGTGTCTCATGTCAGCCTATTACAAACATTAAAAAATGCTATTTTTGTATAACATTCTAGAAACTTATTGGCTGAGTTAATCGTAACAAAAATCGAAAAACGAAAAAAAAAAGAAAAGAATCACAGTTGTGAAGTTTATGTCTTTTTTAACACATCGTGGAATGACTAACGGCCCGAGACAAAAGGATGAACTATATTCTGATTTTCATTTTGAGACACATTAGATTGTAGAATTGAGTGAAACTAGATAATCGTCTTTTTAAGACAAATGTTTTATCACTTAATTAATCACGTAGTTAATAATATATTATATTACAATTATATGACAAATATGAAAACCGTCAGCATACTAGTAAGATAAGCTCGGATGAATGGTTATCTCTCAATAAATTATTTATTATGCTTATGATTATAACTTTCTTTGTTTATTATTTGTTTTAAACGCTCATAGTCTTGCTTATGTTCATGCTTATGTGCTACATATTGCATCTGAGAGGAATTTAATGCTACCCAGCTAACAAAATTAAGATTTTAAAAAGTTAAACTAAAAAAAGTTTAATTGTGCCTGTGGGAATACCATTTTGTTCAGTTTTTGTAACAGTTGTCTTCTTAAAGTTATGAAAATGTTTATAAAACATACTTAAATCTTGTTTAGTTTAATTAGCATTTACTTAAATGCTATTAGCTTGTTGGCTAATCGTTAACCAATGACTTTGGGGCTTTTGTGGTTAGAATATATGTATATTAGCAATTCGTATCTTAACCATTTGCTTTGTTTATCTTTAGTTTGATGAAGAATTATTTCTCTAAGCCTCCAATCACCAAACTCAGCCACAACTTTGTTGATAAATTATTGGAATCGGCCTACAAGACGAGCTACCAAGAGGAGGTAAAAATACCGACATTTACTACCAGACCGAGAACGATTTGTTTAGTCTATGCTGCCCCCTGCTGGACGTTTTTTAATTGCATATATTTCTGCTTTATTCCCTATTAACAGAATCCCAGAACCTTCAGTCATTCCTTATTTCTCGTTTGTCATTTCTGTCTCCGATTCTTTGCAGGTGGAGATGCAGGCGCCTGTCCAGACCTTCGCCAGCCCCACGTTTAGCTCATTTTTGGACATGCTCCTGTGCTGCTCGGTCCTCTTGGCTCTGTCGTTCGCCTGCTTTCTTCAGCCTCTGGTCACCCAGCAGCCACTGCCCATCTCTGCTCTCATTGTGGCTGCGGTGACTGGCATGATCGAATGCCTGGCACTTGTACTGGCTGTTCAGTGAGTAAAAAACCTGCAAGGTTTTACTTCGTTTAATTATTACTTGTTAACAACGTTGTATAAACACATTTTAATATCACTCTTATAACAAAGAATGACATATGTCATTCATATCCTGCAAGTGAGCACATTCAAATACAATTCAGCATTTTGAAAGTGAGTTATGGGTAATTAGAGTAGATTTGGAAAATATTAAGAAAAGTGTGCAAACCTAAAACTGTTCTGTTATTATCCACGACCAGTTTAGGATTACTTTTATATGCCAAGAGAATATGCCAAGTGGTAAGTGGTAAGCACTGTAAGAAATTCCCAGGTAAAGGCTGATATAACTTTTTAATAGTTCTGTTTATTGCATTTGAAATTATATTTTTTTCTTTCAACAAGTTTTTACCAAGTTCTTCTTGTCTCTGTTCTCTGTTTAGGAGAGCATTTTTCCTGGACAGAGTGTTGAGTTGTACCAGGACTTTGTTATGGTTCATCTCTGGCTGGGCCCCTCGACATCTAATAGGAGCGGTGCTGGTGTCGTTACCAGCCGTGTTAGTCTTTTCCCATATCAGCTGTAACATGAACCTCTCTATACAGGTAGAAACATACTCCTCTCATCTTATAGAACAGCTATAAAACTTTCTGGTTTATTCCAGAGCTGTTCAGTGGGGGTGTGGTTTGGGCTCAGTGCAGGCCACTGGGGGTTTCTTTGAACTTTAAGCTTTATCTACAAGAGTAGATAGTCGTACCGGGACAGGAAACTTTGCTTGAAAGTTAAAAGATAATGGGGGAAAAAAGATACGTTTAGAAGACGATAACATTCTGGTTTCCTTTTTTCCAGTTCACCATGTTTATCGTGTCCTCGGTCATCATCACGATCATCCACTACTGTAACTTTTGCCAGCTGTGTTTCTGGATGCGCTCATCTTTAGCTACGCTCGTGGGACTCGTTCTTCTCATCGTGTTGTGGTGTTCACCCTGCAGGTCGAAGCCAATGATTCTATTCATAAATATATAAATGAGAAGTATATATTTTAATGATATCTGTAAAAAGTTTCCACACTTTTATATCTTCTTTGGGAACGGCACAGATACAGTGATCAGTCATTTCTAAGAGACTGAGACATAGCATACTGTCGTGTACTGAAAATGCCCTAAAATTCATTAATATGTAAAAAAATAAGTCGGCTGCTATGCTGATTTTTTTGTGACATGAATCACACCAAACTGAATTCTGGGACTGCCAAATCTAATAAGGCGTCATCCAAAGCTCACTTGTTCTTTACTGAGTATACTGTTTATATTCTGATACATTAGAACCCATTGTGAACTTCGTTCTTTCTTTTTCAATAGATCCAGTGACTATGTCAGCAACAACGGAAGCTTTCCCCAGTCCAGTTTGGATCCTAATCCACATCCTCAGAATGTCCTGGGTCCTGAAGCTGTGCTGTCTATCCTACTGCTCCTGCTTCTTGTTTGGTTCCTCAACCGTGAGTTCGAGGTAAGCTACAGACTGTATTACCACGGCAATGTAGAAGCCGATCAGCACCGCATCAAGATCCAGAACATGCGGGACCAGGCGGACTGGCTCTTGCGCAATATTATCCCCATCCATGTAGCCGAGCAGCTTAAGGTCACCCAGAGCTACTCGAAGAACCACGATAACGGCGGCGTCATCTTCTGCAGCGTTGTGAATTTTAGCGAGTTCTACGAGGAGAGCTACGAAGGTGGCAAGGAGTGCTACCGCGTGCTCAATGAGCTGATCGGAGACTTCGACGAGCTGCTGCGCAAGCCAGGCTTCTCCAGCATCGAGAAGATCAAGACCATCGGCGCTACCTATATGGCGGCGTCCGGGCTCAACACCCAGCACTGCGGTGACCAGACGCATCCCAACGTCCATCTCCGCTCCCTGTTCGACTTCGCTCTGGAGATGATGCGCGTCGTGGACGACTTCAATAAGAACATGCTGGGCTTTCATTTCAAACTGCGAATCGGATTTAACCACGGGCCTCTCACCGCGGGAGTCATCGGGACGACGAAACTTCTCTATGACATCTGGGGGGACACCGTGAACATCGCCAGTAGGATGGACACCACTGGAGTAGAGTGTCGCATCCAGGTCAGCGAGGAAAGCTACTGCGCGCTTAGCAGCTTCGACTACGAGTTCGACTACCGCGGGACGGTCAACGTCAAAGGCAAAGGCCAGATGAAGACCTATTTGTATCCGAAAAGCGGAGACAGCGTACTCGTGCCTCAGTACCAGCTGTCCGTTTCACCGGAGATCAGAGCGCAGGTCGACGGCAGCATCGGCCGCTCTCCGACCGACGAGCTGGCGAATATGGTGCCTGTCGGGATGGGCATGTCCGTTTCCGTTAGTACCATGTTCATGAGAAATGGAGGTGCCGGCAATGAAAAAGCAGCCAACATGGAGGCACATAAAACGCATCGCTCCGCCTCCGTTTGTGGTCTGACGTCTATACCAGAGACCAAGATCGGCGAGGAAACAGCAGCATCTTTAACACAAACAGACCCTGAATTAACTTCTCCAGTCTCAAGTCCCAGACTAATCGGAGAAGGTTTAGAAAAGGATCAACAAGGGTTTTAAACAGAGCCAATGTTAACACTGAGTATGCATGATCCTTTCTTTAGGTTAGAAACGTATTCTTTAAATTGCTCTCGCATCCCTGTTAGTTCGGCCTGCAAAGTAGAAAGTGTGTGCATGGCGATACGTGTGTTTGCCTATGAGCACAATGGTGACTTCATCTTATCCTTGGTATACACTCAGGAGAAGTCCAAGTTCAATGGTGGCACCTTATATTTGAAAGAAAAAAGATATAAAAGGTGACTAACGCTGATCATTATATTATGAGCACTTTTCTAATATTGTGTTGGTCCAGCTTTTGGGGTTTCCAGACGTGTGTCAGTCCTTGGATCACTTTGATAGACAGCCGTTGCCTAGTGGTTAAAATACAGGACTAGTAATCCGAAGGACGCCGGTTTAAACCTCAACCATTCCAGATTGCTGTCGTTGGACCCTTGAGCAAGACCCTAAACTCTCAGTTGCTCAGACTGGATACTGTATTGTAAGTCGCTTGGTATAAAGACTTGGATAAAGCTTAATGCTTAAAATGTAAATGTAAACGATAGATACTGACCACTGTAGATCTGGAACACCTCACGAGATGCTCTGACTGATGTTGTCATCTCAACATGACAATCTTCCATGTCAAACTAAAATCCTAAAGGCTATGAACTCATATGGACGGCAAAGAGGGTGGTCAGTGTCTGAGGGTGCTGTCAAATTGTGTTTATCTTCCGGGGAGGAAACGAGTGACAAAGGTTGTTGTAGATTTTAGCTGATCGATATTGAACAACGAATGTGTTTAACTATTCGATCGTAAACGAAACATCGTAGACATCAAGGCACCGCCATATGCGGTGAGTGAATACTTTAACTCCAAGAGTGTGCACTGTATTTGTGGATGTCTAGATGCGCCCCCTTCTGGTCTGAATCGCTAATCTTTACGATCTGCTTCGTTTCGACACGTAGTTCAAAAGTTTTGAAGGTGCACATCAGGTTTGTCGAATCCTGATGACGTACTCGATGGCTTGTCTAATTTGTCATGCATCCACCATCTCTCTAACTCTGAGGATGACATGTTTACATCCATAATATGAAGCAACAACGAGAGTTGTTTACAGATTCAATAGATTTAAAACACTCTTGTTATAGACTTGCTTTACTTTAATTAACCCAAGGTGTGTATACATTTCACTGCATTTCTAAGTTAAGATTAATTATTGACTAATACTAAGTAAACAGATGATAAATGATCATGAACGTCTGAAGTTAATCGTCTTCATCACGATACCTGTTAGTCATATTAGTAAGTAAGTAAACAAACATTTTATACTCTGTCTGAAAGAAGCAGAAAAGATGAGTTTGCCGACGTCCAGATTATGGACTCTAGACGCTTGCGTCCGAGCATCTCCAAGACTGCAACAGCAAATATGCATTGGTCAATATGTACCAAAAGTTGTCCTAGGAAAGATCAGTTGCAAACCTGTGACAGGGATAATGCTTAAGAAGTGAATCCCGGCTGTGATGGAAAGGTGTCCGAATACACAGTGCAGCCAAATAAGGGCCAAAACAATATTAGTCAGTGGTCATAATGTTATGGCTGATCAGTGTATAAATCCAACGACATAGAAGGTTCACAGTGGGTTCACAGTAAGTAAATCACATCCGTCTTATTACAGAGATTCTGAACTTCGTGTAAAGATTCTTCTCACTTAAAAAGTTTTGCTGAGTTTGCTGAAATTATTAATGAAATGAATGATGGGGTTTCCTGATTATTTAAGGGTTGTGCAAAATGTTTACTCTCAAAACTCATACAATTCTTTTTACAATGTATTACCCAGCATCAGACCATTTTAACGCCATCATCAATAATTGCCAAGACTTTGATCCAAGACTCTAGATAGAAAAATTTTCTCCCTCTGTCCAAAAATGTAAAGCATGGAATTTATTGTCTGCACCACATTTAAAAAGTCGGTATAGAAGTGTGTTGCACTGCAATATAACGATTGCTATTAATGATTCATTCTTATTTAATAGTTTGTCCTAAAGTCGGTCAGTTCAGGCATCGTCAAGCAATGCAGACGATTCAGAAATGATTCCGACTTTTTGTTCTTTTTTCTCAAATTAGAGTTGAATCCATAGTTAAAAAAATAAATTGGCTGCATAGTTTCTGAATCAATCAGAAATATAAAGTGCATTAATCAAAATGAATTAAGGAATATAGTTCAACGGAAGTCGGACTGGGTGTAGGAAAGGAGTCACTACTTTACAGGTGCAGATTTGACCCCCTACAATCGAATTGGGCTTTTATCACGTGTAGCAGAGGAATATAGAAGAATTAACAAATGACATGTATGTTAAAGCTCTCTGAATAACTAAAACACTGATTGTCAGCTTTTCACACAATGGAAAGTGTGTGTTAGCCTGCTGTCAGGTCTGAAAATGACACCATATAGGTCATAATGCATTTCAATAAATAACAAGTAGGTCGTGATGTGGAGAAATCTGCCAAGTTATAAAACCGTCCTCATCCCGGAGAGCGTATACATTGTGTCTAAGTTCTGTATTCATTGTCATTGTATTCCTTCATCAAGTTTTGTGTTTTTTAATCAAGTGCCTTTTTTAATAAGCACAATTTGTGCAATAGGCACTTATAAATGCGAAAATGTATTAAGTTATGCTTGTTAGCATTTATGTTGCTACTGCAGTGATCAGTGCCAAGTCAGAGATCTCTTTTAAAATGTGAATCGTTGAGCTTAGTCAAGAGCTGCCAGGCAGAAAGTAACAGAGTGTTCAGAATAATTCTGATCATTATTATCTGATCACGTTATTTGGGGGCTTGTTATACTCAGAACCCTCAGAAAAGTGCACTTCAACGTCAAGGGGATCAACATTTAGGATTTAAATACTAAAACTAAGCACAAAAGCATTTGGATTGGATCTCTGAAATGACTTTAGTCTCTTGTACTTTGTCTTGTACTTTGTATTTTGATCAAATTTTGTAAAAGGTTGGCGTTTTTACTCCTTCCACTGTTTTAAAGGCAAAATGAAAAGCACTTGAGGATTTATGATAGTAGATTTGCTGATTAATGTAGTAGCTTACTAAATATGTTCTGAAAGGTCTTAAGAAAATAAGACTATAGTTGTTGGCCGGGCTTGTTTTGGTAGTTTCAGATCAGCAGATGTGTGTGCTGTAGAGGTTACACACTTTGGCTAATAATGCTATAATATTTAGAATGTATACATGTTTAGATTTGTACATAATTGTTTATCTTTAGAAGCACAGAAAGTGGTCCAGTACTGCAAAATCATCACAGACTTGTAAGTACAAAAAGACGACTGGACATCTTGCTGTTTAGCAGCTTCCTCAGCAGTTTCGTTTTTTTTAATGCATCATCATTAAATGCATTTGTTTTTCCAAATGTTTCTTTGTTTTACAGTTCGATAGTTAACCTTATAATGCTTTCAGTGAGCTCTAATATTTCATTTAACGATCTAGATCATGTGTTTAAATGTGTTTTAAAAGGGTTGTGTGCTCATAGTTTGGGTTAAGCAATGTTGCTCACAAACTATTGTGTGTGTGTGTGTGTGTTTTATACTGACATTAGTATTACACTGCTATTTTGGCAAAAGGGATGAGTCTTAACCCATCCCTGCTCATAAAGGACAAGGCTTTTCTTAAACGCTCCCTTTTAATCCCTTAAAAAGTGTTACTGCATCATCCAGTCTTAACTTGTCCCCGTCCTTTCTATTTGTATGTGTTGCTAAAAAATACATTGATAAGACAATTGTTATATTTTTTGTAGTTGTTTCGTAGTCGTTTAACAGTTGTATCCGTCAATTAAAATGTAATTCTGAATAGAATAGACATTACACTTACCTCTTGCAGTAACTGGAGTAATATTACCGATATCACTCTAGTATATATTAATATAATAGGATCATATTTCAAAACATTATAGCCGCTTTTATGACCTGCTGTGTGTTATAGTACATTATTTCTCCAATATATGGCCAGCTCTACTAATGGCAATTGTTTACTGACTAAATGAACACAACTATATCTAGATTCTTCTATTTAGCCTTAATTAAATTGTCTTCGTGGGCACACAACCCTTACAGTTAAGATTTAGAGCAATATGAAATCACAATAAAAGCTAAGATTTCATCTTTTAAACTTACTTGCCTTTTAAACCAGAATGTGCTCAGTTGGTTAAAAAAGTGCCATCTTTTAGTACATCATCTTATTCTTTGTATTATCTTTTAGCTAAGTTAACCTAGAATGACAAATTAAAAAATAAACAGAAGGGCTAAATGAGTAGCCTATCATAAGTAGCACATGATCGTTGAAACATTGCAATGCTTTCTGTGCTACACCCACTTTGTAGTTTTCTATTGTTACGTGAGATATGCTCACTAAACAGGGCTACCATGCAAGCCTACTAGTTTAATATCTGCATCGAGACACTTAGAAATGTGCTTACTGTCAAAAAGTATACATATTAAGATTTGCATTATGTTTGCCTTATTTCCTCCTGAAAGCTTTTGTGGGAATGTTAATAAATAAAAAAAATTAATTTACAGAAAGCTGTGTCAGTTTTTAGAAAGCAACATCAACATGGGTTTTAAATCAGTTCTAAATGAGAATTAAATGATCATTTATATATTTTATAATATAGAAGTAATAGAAGAAAATTAAAAATGTATATGAAAGGAACCAGGATTAACAGTCGTTGGATTTCAGTGATCTCTGATTGGAACGCTCGTTTGTTAAATCTTTGAACAACTATAAGCTTTTCTTTAAATACTTTTAATATAATTTCATTGTGTTTTTTTATGTAAGCAATATATTTTTATAATTAATAGTGTGCATTTTGAAGGTGTCCCTTATATTTGTGGAAGTGAGGTGAATTGGAGATATAAAATGTCCATTACTGTGTATACAGTATATGGCCCAAAGACATTAAACATGACACCATGACATTAAAATCTTTATGTAATATTGATACTCACTATCTAGTATGTTTAGCACCATCATCCCAAAAGGTGCCTGGTTGTGATTATAAAATGTTATTTTGCTGTCAACAGTTTGTCATGATTCTGAGATGATCTGACACTTTAATTTGGGAACGTTTTAGAGTTGTGGTTTGGGTACTGAACTAGTAATCAAAAGGTCACTGGTTCAAGCCCAACCATTGCCAGGTTACCACTGTTGGGTCATTAAGCAAATTGCTAAAGCCTTGGTTACTTACTGTTACAGTTCTCTATATCACTGGATAAAAACATCTGCATAATCCTGAAAAATGTCGTTCTGTTCATTTATGTAAAAGTTTTGTTTTGTAATTAAACAGATTGAGGCAACCGTGGCCTCGTGGTTAGAAAATTGGGCTTGTGAAAGGAATGTTACAGGTCTGAGAGTCGACAGGTCTCGATTGAGCCAGGCACCGTACCCCTAATTGCTGCCTGGGTGCTTTGAATAGGGCTGCCAAACAGCAAGAAGGTTCTGGGTTTGATACAATTGTGGGGCGATCCGGGTCCTTTCTGTTTGAAGAATGCATGTCTGTGTGAATGTCTTCCGGGTGCTCCAATTTTTCTCCCACAGTCTAAAAACATGCAAGGAAGGTAAAATGGAGTTAACGAAACTGTCAATATAAAATTTTGTTCTGGTGGAACACAACCAAGTCTTTTTTTGTCATGAATGTACCCTAAATGTAAAACCCCGTTAAATCCCGAATAAGTAAATAATGTTGTAAAATTATAGTTTTAAACACAAATTTAATGATTTATATATATAAATTATGTAAACAACCCAGGTCTTGTTGCAAAGCCCTGCTAATCAGAAGCTTTAAGTGTTTAAGTGCATTCTTTATTCTTAGTTGTTTGATAGTATCCTGTACCCGTGTCATATTGACTCTCTGTACAAAACCACAACTAAATCTAAAGCATTTATTAAAGCATCTATTAAAATAATAAAAATAAAATACATTTAATGTAAATAGCTATACATGCACTAGCCGCTATTAGCGTTGAGTTGAGTGATGTGACGTAGAGAAGGACGTGGCCCCGCCCACTCGACGGTCTGTCTGGAAAAGAAAAAAAAACTTTTTGTATCGAAGGAATCAACAGCCGCCATCTTGTCGCGGATGATAGTCGGGACTTCGGAGGAATATAATAACATTAATATAACCGCGGACCGTCCGGACCGAGCCTTAATAGCTTTCGCGGCGACGGCTGGTACTAATATGGTCGATTCGGACGACAATTGTGCTGTCTGTGGCCGAAATGTGGCGAATCTGGTCCTGTGGAAAAGCTCCGTATAGCTGATTTCCCCCTCCAGCAAGCATTGCTTCTGATAATTTCGCCCCCGGTGCCATGATTAAATCCGGCCTGCGCTGGTTCCAGCAAAAATGTCTTTGTAAGGGAATTCTTTTCGTTTTTTGTTGATTCGGGTCCGAAAATGGATCGTGTGGCTTTTCGCTCGGACTCGGAGGATATCGCTTCCTTGGAGATAGACCGATGACGTAAGACGTAGAAAACTCGATTCTAATTCTTGTTTGAATCTTTTTTTTTTCTCCTCAGAGCAGCAAAACGAAATAATTTTTTCTGATTTAAGAAGAGACATTATGAGCGTAATTGGTGTGGAATTATCATGGGTTGAATGGCGGTGGCGAAGCGGGGCGCTGTTGCTTGTCTTTTGAGCCATTTCAGCTGGTTTAGTACTACTGACTTGGTGCGGCTTTTTTCTTTTACATGAATGATTTTCTAACTCGGGTTTTCAACCGAGACCTTTAAACTTAGTAAATTCATTCCGCCTTATCAAAAACAAAACAAAACAACCGACGAAAAGATACAGAATGGCCGAGAACCTTCTGGATATTGGACCCCCAAACGCAAAGCGTCCTAAGCTGAGTTCTCCTGCCCTGTCTTCGTCCGACGGTCCAGGTAAGAAATACTCTCGAGTATGATTGACTAAAGTCTAACGTGGTGCGAATTGGAACATAAAACGTTTATTACTTCAAGTAAGAAGCTTTATTGTGTCTACATGTGTGTGAGAATAAACGTCGCTAGCTAGAACTAGCAAGCTAACTGGCTACCAGCTCCGGACGGCCTGAACTTAAGAGCCTCTCGAATAGCAGTCCAGTAACACAACATGCCTTCACATTTCATTCTAAGTACACCTAACACACACGACCGAGCTTCTCTGGTCAGTTTTCCTTTCCCGAAAGCAAATAATCTTTAAATAATCTAAAAAAAGTGCAAAAAAAAGAGGTTTGTTAGCACGACTAGGCTAACATTACTGTTACTAGGCTACACATTAGCTGACAGTCATGTAGCCTGGCCGCTTGGGCTCCTGTGCCGAGGCCGAGAAGCTTATAAGCGGTATTAGTTACGCTTCATTCTAACCAGCCGCACTTCTGTTTATAAAGGCGCTTGGTTCTTCTTTTTATTCCATTTCCAGAGTTTATAACGAGCACCTGAATGTGTTGGGAATGGCTGGTGTCATGCTGGATGATGTTTTGCTACGACCGAACCGCGTCCATCGAGCCATTTTAACTCGTTTAGCGTTTGCACGTCTTCCATGTTTACTGCCTGTTAAATGTGCATAAGAAACATCGAGTGTAAACATCGATTCTGAGATGTTTTCGGTGACACGACTGCATGGAGAGTTTGTCTGTCCCGTCGAAAACAACAAACCGGTATGACTTGTATTTATTCGACTTCTCGTCCATTATAAAACTCGAGTTGGGACAGAATGTCACTTTTTCAGTTAGTACATGTGATGCTGGATGCAATTAAACCACTCAAGTAATTAGTATGTCTTTCCTTTGCTTTCTTTATTTTTCTTTACATATTTCTTTGCAAAGATGGGATTTGGAAATAATAACCTTCCTACCATTTCAGTCATGATTGTGGTGCATGTTGCAGCCAGAATTGGAGAATTGTGTTGTTTACATCTGGATTGTTAGTCAATAGGTCTTATCTATCTGGAAATTATTTGCAAACACAATACTCACAATTCAGAAGCGGTATGGTTCGCTATATGGTCGTTCTTGGGTTCGATTCCCAGATGGGGCAGTCCCAAGTCCTTTCTGTGTGGAGTTCGTCCGTGAGCTTTCTCAAACGTGCAACCGGGTCAATTGTAAATACAAAAAGAAATGTCATGTACATGTCTGACTGTGTTTGACGTAGTCTTATGAACCGATGACACTTGTGTAATGGATAACTACAGTGTCAAATAAACAATAAACAACTACCAGGAAACTGGAGATGTTCAAACTCTCTGAGATGTTTGACTTGCTCAGACGCAGTTGGGTTTAATTATCTTTTACAGCGGCTAAGGTCCATTTTATACTCCTGCGTCAAATCGACGGGCACGCTCCGCTTTACAATGTCATTGCTGCCAGAACCTCTGCGTAGTCCGGCGTGCACCTTCAAAATGTTTCTAACTATACAACACAAGGACGCCGAACAGAAGAGGAGCGCTAAGCAATATCCCCGAAAAAGAATGGCACATACACACTTGTTGTTAAAGTATTCTCCATCTACATATGACGTTGCTTTGACTTCTTTAAAAAGCATTCATTCAACTCTGATCAGCTAGAATCGGCTATCACCTGTCTTGCTCATCGCTAAATCTGAATGGTAAACACAAGTGTGCCAGAACCTTCAGAAACTGCTCACAGTCGTTGTGGCAGTTTATCACTTCATGGTGCGTATGACTTTGATGCAGGACTAAACGAAAAAGAAACTGTATAGAGGTGACGTTGTCTTAAGTGGGTCTCCATACAGCAAGAAGGCCCTGAGCTCGGTCCCCAGGTAGAGTGATCAGTGTCCTTTTATGTGCATGTTCTCCTTACCACATGGTTTAAGAGCCACTTTCCGAGTGATGGTGGGTACCAGCAAGAACGTCTATGTGAATGCATTTTTTGACAGCGGTGTGGATTATTCTTTTATATTTAATCAAATATAAAGTATATTGTAATGTTACCGGGAGAATCTTTAAGCCGTGCATTCCTGCAAAGAAACCAATAGGCTGCTGCCAAAAGCAGTTGCTATGGCGACAAAGTTGCTTTGATGGCGTGCATTTTTGTTCTTCTAAAAATACGCGCATAATCGAAATACAACTTCACATAACTGTAGCATCCCGCGTTCTATTACGAGGACAGCCATTTTCCAAATATCATTTCTTGCGGCTGTTTTGTGCTGCCCGATCACTTAAGGTTCAAGTTGAGAGGCAGTTTGTTCGTATCTTATCGAGGCTCAATCAAAACGTTGAGCGATCTTAATATAGCTCACCGTCTGTATGGTTCCTTCAATAACTGATGGTTTGCTGATCACACTGCTTGACGCTCATTTAAATGTGACAGGATCTCAGTTGTAGCCGAGGTCTAAGAAGTCCTATCTGTAAAGCTAGCCAAGTTATGTCACAGATCGTCTATTTTGTATTGCTGAAAAAAGGCCATTTCTATTTTTGTTTCATAATTTGCCTTAATTATCTTGCATGCATCAAATGCCTGCCAAATTGTGATGCATTTTTGTGGCACATTCTTGTTTTAAGTAACTGCCTCACTTAATCGCATCACGTTTACAAGGTAATCGGTTACTTGTGCGCATGTGTTTCAGGATACTGTTCATCCGACATGTTTTTATTGAGCATTTTGACATCTTGGAGAGTTTTTTTTCCAAAGAGAACAACTTATGGATACGGACTTTGTTTAAGTGAAGACATGCATCCTTGGACTGTACCTACCGATTCTACCATTGGCGCTGTACTAAATTCGGCAGGGAAAAATGGTCATTATAATTTGAGTGAGCCTGACCACAGCGATATTGTGATGGCTAGACATATGAATCATTTCATATCAATTATTGCTGAGTCGCTATATCTCTTATTTATTACTTACTGTCCTACTGTTTTCTCATTCCAGATTCGTTGTCCTTGTTCGACCTGGAAGCCGAACTCCCAGACGACTTGATCCTTAACGGTGATGTCGGCTTGCCATCAATACCGAGCAACGGTGATGGAGGAGTCACGGGTAGGATGGGTGCCATGGTGCCAGATGCCGCCGCCAAGCACAAGCAGCTCTCGCAGCTCCTGCAGTCCAGCAGCGCCGGCCAGACGAGTATGGTCGGACAGCTAAGCACCCTGTGCAAGAGTCCACTGGGTCAGGCCTCGCCGAGTCACCCTTCTCAGACCCAGAAATCCGTGGCCACACCCGGTGGCCCGGGCAACAGCGGCAGCCCAGGCATGAGCATGAACACTGGCTTCAACCAGGCCGTGCTGAACAGTACGCAGGCCCACGGGATCATGAGTCAGAACATGGCACAGCAGGGGCCGATGCTGAACGGCATGATGGGCCAGGCAGGCAGAGGAAGGCCGGCACCGGGCATGCAGTACCAGGGCCAGACCATGCAGGGGACACCGGTAGGAGGGGCAGGCACGCCGGGCGTCAGTTTGGCAGGCAGTGTTCTGGCAGAGACCCTGACCCAAGGGGCACCACAGATGAGCGCACATACTACCATCAACCCTCAGCAAATGGGCAACATGGTGAAGGTGAGTGTGTTTCCACCTGTGTAAATGTGGCTTTTTATTTTAACCAACTAAACACAAGAACAATCTTACGTTTCATGACAAGTAAAAATAACCAAACCAAAGTAATAAATGGAATAGAAGCGAGGAAGAATGACAAACACAACACTTATCAGTCATTCCATACAAAACACAATTTATAACTGTGTGAAGTGGTCTGAAAATCCAAATAGGCTAAAAGGAAAGGAAGCACATGTTACAGCCATGCATTGCAGGGTTTTCTGTTACAAAATAGTCAGTCAAAGACAGTCAGGCGGACGAAGGACTTGATACAGCCGTGTATTACTATATATTAAAGATGGAGAGGACAGGGTGGGGACAGCGCGAGACTCGAACCGATTTTAATCGAATTTCTGCCAACAGAAATGCCCGCACCTGGGCATTGAACGGGGCTAGGCTAGTTAAGAAGATAATTAAGGTGTCTGAGTGCACTGCAATCAGAGAACCGACTTCATTGACCAGAATCTGTAAACCAAAAGAACTATTTAAATAGCAAAAATTGGTAAAATCTTCAGGGCTACAGTAATAATAATTGTGACATAAAAACTTCCATAAACGTACTTGTTTACGTGCAAGTTCTCGTTTGGTTTGTATTGATGTTTTCACACGATTTTAAGTTCTGACAATCCGCACTTGTTTATTCAGCTTATCTTTTAATTAAAATATCAATAAAGCCTTTTCTCAGAAAACGACGGTCTCTTAGAATGTAACTTGTGCTCGCGTTTTAGAGCCGTGCACAGAGGAAGAGGAGGCGGGAAAAGTGTTTTATTAACTCGTGCGCTTTAAAATAGGCTCCCTAATATGTCATCGTACACTCGTTTCTCCCAAGTAGGCGTCCTAAATGTTAGACGTTTTAATATTCTGCCTGTTAGGTTTTGACATGTCATTTTTTACGAAAGTGATCACGTTTGATTGTGTATTAAGTTAAATAAGGAATGTAAGGCCTCGATTCTGTAATTTGTTTGTTTAGCGTTCTGTGTCGGTTCAGATTGTGTTGGGATGTTGAGTGAAAACATCGATCGGTTTGACATGATTAAGAAGTTATTGTGGTTGATATTGAGCAACTTGTTTTTTATTTTAGTTTATTTATTAAGATTGTATGACTGGATAGAGGTTCGGGCGGTCACAAAATTGTGCTCTGTTTAATCTTTGGGGGTCTCTGGTTTTTTGTAGATGGGTTTGGGTGCTGCAAACGGCCCTTTCGGGCAGCAGCAGTACGTGCAGGGTGCAGTGCAGCAGCTGAACAGCGCTGGTGTCAACGTGCAACTCCAGAACAAGGCGGCTCTCTCGAACAGCATCCAACCGACGCTGAAGGGGGCGTCCGGCGTACAGAATCTGGTCAGTAATTTTTAAAAATCTTAATGATTCTGTTTGTTTATTGTAAAAGTCGAGGTGAAGGAAAATGCCAGGCATCTTTAAATCAATTAAGGTTGCATTAATGGCGCACGGTTGTTGAATAAAGTTTAGATCAAACACCCTTGTGGACACGTTTGTATCTCCAGCTCACCTCACTTCTGTTTTTTTGGACTGTGGGAAGAAACCGGTGGACCCGAAGCAAACCTACGCATGCACAGATCGCGCCAACCTGGGGATCGAACCAGAGACTTTATTTTGCTGCGAGGCGACAGTTCTACCCATCTAGCAAACGTGTCTTTCTCTTTTTGAAAACCGTGAGGTCGGAAGAAGTAATGATTGCTCACGTGGCATGGCAAGGAAGTGGCTTCTGAGGCCAGATAAATAGGGAGGATTGTGTCACCATGGCCGCTCGAGAAGAATACAAAGAAGAAAAAATATAAAAGTAGCTTTTCGCTCCTCAAATGTTCAAGTCCTCCTCTCTTTCTAGCTTCATCAACAGGTTCCAGCTGTGGGTCTGATGCCAGGACAAGGGGCACCGGCTGCGCCCACAGCGGACCCCGAGAAGCGTAAGCTGATCCAGCAGCAGCTGGTCCTGCTGCTCCACGCACACAAGTGCCAGCGGCGTGAGCAGGCCAACGGGGAGGTCCAGCCCTGCATGTTACCCCACTGTCGGACCATGAAGAACGTTCTCAACCACATGACCCACTGCCAGGCCGGCAAGTCCTGCCAAGGTGAGCTCATGTTTGTTCATCAAGTGTTTTTTGTCGTTGTTGTTCAGTGTTTATTTTGTCAACATTGTGTACTAAATCACATTTCTGCACACCAAACTATACTGTTTCTAACATTACTAACACCCAGGGCTCCTCACTGGACCAACGATTCGTTCTCGAGTCGTATGATGAATCCACTCTGCCACCATAGCATAAATGTTCACGCATTTAATCCATCCCATTTATCCATGTCTTTCACCTCTATAGTTGATAAATGCAGTTATAAAGCCACAAAGTTGAATCTCTTTAATGTAACCGTCTATGACTTGAGTAGGAAACCCAGAAGCCCAGGAGTAACAGTTGTGTCTTTTATTTTAGTGGCACACTGCGCATCATCGAGACAAATAATTTCTCACTGGAAGAACTGTACGCGGCAAGACTGTCCAGTATGTTTGCCTCTGAAGACCGCCAGCGATAAAAGAAACCAGCAGCGTAAGTTTTTTATTTTTGTGGCTGAGAAGTACCGTGTTTCCCCGAATATAAGACAGCGTCTTACTTTCTTTTTATCCCCAAAAGCCCCACTATGTCTTATTTTCGG